>ML782555.1:223897-246638 GCA_009831015.1 Picea engelmannii | reverse complement strand
TTGTTGAGGAGGTATTTAAGAGTTGTATGTTCTGTGAACATCTTGAAATGTTTTCCCAATAAATAATGTCTAAACTTCTGAAGCGCTTAAACCATAGCTAAGCCTTCTCTTTCTGTGGTATTGTAATTATGCTCTGATTTTGATAGTTTTCTACTAGCAAATGCTATAGGATGGTATAATTATCCTTCTCTTGGCTACACCAAAATAGATCCAAGTGCTATGGTTGATGCGTCTACATGCACTTGGAATGTCTTTTCCCAATCTGGGAATACTAGTATTGGTGCGGTTACCATCTTCTCTTTCAAGGTGTTCAGTCTGCGCTGACAGTCCTCATTCCACTGAAACTTGTTGTCTTTTCTTAACAATTTAACCATTGGCACAATGATCTACGCATACCCTTTTATAAATTTCCCATAGTATCCTGTGTGTCCCAATGTTTCTCTTAACTGATGTACTAATTTTGGTGGTGGTATATTAACAATTACTACAATCTTGGCAGGGTCTACTAGCAAGCATTGTTTGCATACCATATGGCCCAATTGTATCCCAAAGGGTGTTTGAAAGATGAAGTTCTTGATGTTTAACGATATTTGACACCGGATGCATCCTTATAACATCAACCTCAACACTGCTACATGGTCTTTCGACAGACTATAGACTATCCAATCATCCTGATATACCTCTAGAAACTGGTGGATGAATTATTTGAATGCAACTATGACTACTCTGGAAATTATTGCTAGTGCATTCTTCAATCCAAACGACATGACTTTGTACTGGTAGGATCCCTATTCTATGGAAAAAGTGGTCTTGTAGATATCTTCTGGATCTATCTTGATCTGATGTTAGCCTAAGAATCCGTCAGTGAATGAATAAGGTTCATGTCCTCCTACATTCTCCAACACCTCATCTATGAAATGAGTAGGGAACGGGTAATGTATGCACACATAATTTAGCTTTCTCAGGTTGACACATATCCTTATCCCTCCCTATTTTTTTTATCCTGAACTACCATAGGGCTTACCCATTCATATTCCTCTATAGGTTCTATGATTCTAGCCTCCAAAATCCTATCAATTTTGGCTTTGAATTTTTTCTTATACATAGGGTTTAGTCTGTATGGTCTTTGTCTGATCTGTCTTGCCTGAACTCTGAGAGGTATCTTCATTTCAGCTAGCTCTCCTTCCATACCTTTAATTTATGTTAACATTGTTGGGAACAGATCACTGTACTCACGCAGTAACTCTGTTATGCTTTCCATTGTTTTCTCATCCCAACAATCTTCAATGCTAGCCATTTTGAGATTCTCAACTGTCCCAATGTGGACTTTCTTCACCGTGATCGACACAACAAATAATTATGATTCCAACGGTGGACCTTCCACTTCTCTTTTGCCTTCAACTTTCGAAATCTGAATGTTTCACGTGTCATCTTCATCTGGTGGTTCTTCCTACACATGGTAGCATGACAATAGTTCTTTTATTGTTTGTCTGTTTTGTCGTTGTTGTTCTATCATGAGTTCAACTTCCAGTTCTTTAATGAATATCACCCCTCTGATTCATTTAAGTCTTCAGTCTATGTTGGGTTTCTCATTCTCAAATGAGAAAGTGATTGTAAATCTCTGTTATAATACTATCAAGTTTGTAGTTCCTGTATGAAATTCCTGGTCTGTATACTAGTTTGTTGGAATCCCTTCTAATTTGTGAACAAAATGATGAGTTCATTCCTCTAGTGGTGTCATCCTCCATAGCACTTTTCACTTATCCAAGTGTTTTTTTGGTGCCCCCTGTCCTCTATATTTTCACAGTTGGTTGCTTCCCTATTCTGCGCCAAACCTAATGCACAGTAACCACTTACATTGGTACCAGTGCTTAACTGATTCTTTGTGCACACCCCACCATCTGGCAGGTGTTTCCTTGATTGCTATATCCAGAGATAAGAGCCTCTAATTTTCTAACACTTCATTTTCATATTGTTTTAAGAATGCTTCTAATTTATTCACCCCGTGGAAGCTGGGAGAATCCCTTATGTCCGTACCTACCCATCTTACTGTGAGGTCTATTCTTGTGCATCTTCTTGTGGAGACTTCGTGTAACCTCTGCTTCCAGTTTTCTAAGACCGTATCTGAGTCTAACACACATGAGGTGATGCTTCTCCAACTGAGTACCCCATATGTAGTTGGGTTCACATAATATTTTTCTCGCACAGTTGTTATATACAACTAGTTAATTTCCTCCAAGTCTAAGAAAGTAGGTTCTACAAACCTTTCCCCTTCAGATGGTTTCAATGGCGCAATGATTTTGTATTCTTCTGACTCGAATGTCATCTTTCTCGTCTTTAAGTTGATTATGGCCTGATTGTCAAATGCCCAATCCAAGCCAAGAAATGTCGGATAAGCTGTTGTTCCATCCACTATCTCTATTACTTCGAAGTCGAATTTAATGTGTACTCCATCTAGATCTACTGTTACTCCTTTTATTCTTCCAATTGGTAGAACTCTATGTTGATTTGCTAGTTTCAGCTGAACATGTGAATATCCTAATGTGGGCTCTCCCATACATTTCCATGTCTTCTTGAGTAGCACATTTACATCGGATCCTAAATCCAATATAATATCACCCATGTTGAAATCTCCAATGTTGGCGTTTAATCTGAATTCTTTGTTCGTTCTCCTCCTTGTATGTAGGTGATTATCTGTTTTTTGTTCTATATTTCCTTCTTCCTCTATGCTACATATTTCTAGCATATTTTGTAATACTTTAATAGATGATGGATCATTTAGTAGTTTAACACAAGATTTCAAAAAACCCTTAATTGTACTTACTTGTCCTAGGGGTTGTGCTTCTTTGGTGTGATCCAACGATGGAGGCATATCTTATCCTAGTACTTCCTTATTATGTTTCACAGTTGATGTCGATGAAATATATGGCTTCAAGAATTCTTGTCTGGACTTATTGAATATTTCCTTTTCATTATGCACATCAAACTGCTTCTTTGGTTCGACATTCTTCTTCACCCATTGGTGTTGTGTTGGATCTTGTCTTACTATGTCATTTCATGTCTTAGCTCCTCCCCTCATAACTATGATGATGTTTCTTCCTTCATCCCTTGCTTCCATTGAAATCCATTGAACATTCTAATTGTTATAATTTCTCTTTTCCTGGATCTTCCCTAATAGTGTAGGAAATTCTTTCGTGTCATGATTTGATGCACGACAATACATACACGACGCAGGTGGAAATGGACATTCTATTGCATAGTGTCATAGTTGTTGACAATTGTGGCATACCATTGGTCCTCTACCTCTTCCAAAGCCTCATATTTCTCTTCCTCCACCTCTGCATCCAACTTGATCTCTTCGTGGTGCATTGTACTGAGGAGCTTGGTTATACTGCACAGGATTATAGTGTGGTTGTGTGGTATCATACTGTGGCTGCATAGTGTTATATTGTTGTTGTGCAGTGTTATACTTCTGTTGCAAAGTGTTATACGGGGATGGTACTTGGTTAAAATATGGTGCATCTTTCCCAGTCATCATTTCTTCATGCACCCTGTAAGCATATGATGTTCTTTCCGTCATAAGGTCCATGGTCCTGCAATATTTTTCATCATGGCCTACTGACTTGCAAAAGTTTAATATGAACTCTTAGGTATTGTTTGGTACTTCTACATCATTGGATAGTGATATGGATCATGCCCCTGCTTCTTACATATCTCACACCATAGTCCTCTAGTTGGCAATGGGTTTTGCATTATTGTTTCCATGTACTGCACGAATGTTGGACATTTTTTCTTATGGTGTCCTTCTGTCCTAGATGTGGTACACCAAACGACTTCTCTTTTGTCCTTACCTTTGTTTTGGTTTAGCTAGAATGTTAAGTTATTTAGATCGTCCTTCATCTCCTCTATGGATGGATCTGTCTTCTGATACTGGTTCTCTTCTAGTTGTAGGGATACCTATGGAGCCTCTTCCCGTGTTTGAAACATCTACTATCGCAAAGGGTATTTCAAGTGCGGTAGCAGTGAATTGATGAATAGATTCCTATGTTGCATATATGTCATGACATACTTTACCTTTCCCTTAAATCATTTGAATCTCTGGTCAATTTCGCATACATATTCTTCTAGTTTTTGACTAATGTCTATCATCTCATTCATGTATTGATCCTCTAAACTAGGCTTCTGGAATTCATTTATCAACAACTTTTTGATATCTCCAATCATTCTGTTTGTCCCTAGGGAACTGTTTGCAGCTAAATTAATGTACCAATTCAGTGTGCGATATCTTTGCGTGATAGCTAACTAAGCAAGTTTAGTGTCCTCATCCATGATCTGTTTCACTTTCCAGATATTTTCACAAATGAACAAGTGCTTCTTAGGGTCCTCTGATGCGTCTCCTTTGAGTTCTGGTAACCTGATAGTGGGATCATGTCCTGCCATCCTAAATGCTAAACTACAACCTCTACACGGTGTAGATACTTGACTAATGATTCCTGAACTAGATCCCCCAGTTGTTGTTCCTTGTGTAGATGTACTTCATGTTGTCTTTATTCTCCCGAAATTCAGTTTTCTAAATGGTGGTTTTCTTCTTGGTGTATTAGTCACACATGGGTTTATGGGTTCCACACTGACACTGATATGGATAGGATTGTTTCCTTCTATTCCTTCTCTTGGACCTCTCGTCTTCCTCTCACATGTCATGCACAATATTTTCTAAATCTCCTAGACAACCCGAAGATCCTCTACCTCTTCTTCATCACTTTCGAAGCCTTCCCACACCGCTACGACTCTCTTCTTGGTGTTCACCTTATATTGGTAGGGTACTCCACTATGCATTTTTCCATCTGTTATCCCTTGGGTATGGAAGTACACGAAGATAAAGGAAGAAAAAGGAGAATGCAAACTTCGCGGAAGACACAATGACTGTTACTGGGTCGAAGTGAGAAACATAGCAGAAAAGAAGAAGGTAAGTAAGCCGTTGGATGAGGAGATTGAGGATAACATATCAACAATAAAGAAGGATCATGGACAACTTAGAAAGAGAAGAAATCCACCATTGGATGCCTTAAAGCATCGTGCGAGAAGGAAGGAAAGATAGGCTGGTGAAGCCCTGAAAATATGGTTCAAGTTGACCTAGGGTTTTATACACCTATGGTTTTGGTATCTAGGGTTTTGGACACCTAGGTCTCAACCTAAGGATGTCGGTAAGTGATTGTAATGTATAAATAAGAACTCATATGAGGGAGGAGGGTTGGCTTAGGTTCAAGTTACTTGATCTAGTTGTTGTTTTGTTGTGAGAGATTATTGTTGTGTGAGAGAGAAGTGTTAAGTGCGAGAGCCTTCTGGTATTGTAAGATCTTCAGTTGGGTGTGAAAATCGACCCTGCAGCTGGGTGCACAGGGAGGGGAGAGAAAGAGAGGAGAAGAAAGAGGATCTACTAGCTAAGAGCACATCCAAGAATTGTATGCTTCATTTTAATATATTATAAAGCACAATTCTGTGGATGTAGCCTTAGAGAGAGGGTGAACCATGTATATTTTGTGTTGTGTGTGATTGGTATTTTTTCTCTATCATTGATATACTTTGATTGCATTACTATTTTAGATATGATAAGTAGATGTGCAGAGTAGATCCAAGCTGATAAGTGATATATGAATGTTGTGTTGTTCGTGTATTAGTCCCACTTGATATTCCCCTTGGTTGTAGACATCTCTATCCTATAACCCCCTCATAACTTCTTTGGGTGAGACTGCATCTACTTCACAGGTGTTGCTGAAAGGGCGAGTATTTAGGACTTGTTGGTGCGCTCCTAGAGCTGAACCCTGGGTCTTCCCCTGTGCCAGCAAATGGTTCCATTGTTGGGACATGAATCTTCTTGAGGGAATTTCAAGGTGGTTCCCATCAAATATAGAGACTCAAAAGTGGATAGAGGTTCAAGAAAAGGACTTCGCTAAAGCCTAGAACAAGAACCCTAATCTTAGTACAAAGGATTGGTTGGAGAAATATATCTTCACTGATATACACAATTTTTTTTTGGGGGGAATCCATTAGGAGCTGTATGAGTGGCTAGCTAGATTAGCAGTTACCCAGTTTGAGATCTGATCTAGACCTCCTATAGTGTGGACGCCGAAGAAGTTCAAGAGAGTTGATAACACTGTATCACAAGCAATAGATCATTGGTTTGACAACACCATTGGAGGGTACATCACATAGTTTGTTGTTGACAGAGTAGAGTCATACAACCAAGATGAGAGATATTTCTTTAAGGTACCTAGAGGAAATTTTTTACAATTCCTGAAGTTGAGACTCAAGATTCTATTGCATGAGAAGAACATCTTGAAGATATAGTAGATTGGTCAGATCTAGAAATTCTAATGTTCAATAATTCAGACAACGACAACAACATAGAATCTAGACATATGCACAGTGGGAGAGTGTTCAAAGAAGTTAACCTTGTGAACCTATTCAAGTAGAACTACGGGGACAAAGGTTTCTATAGTGGAGAAGAGGAAGATATGACAGACGAGGAGCATTCAGAACCTGCTAGGAAAGTGGAAGGGAAAGCTGAAAAGCTTCACCGAGAAGAACCTGAGACTTCAGAAACTATGAAAACCATTGAATTAAGTACTATTGTCCCTCCTATTGATTCAAAAAAACTAAGAAACTAGAATAGTCAGAGTCACCAGAGTCCTCAGAGTACTATTACTAGCAGTTCAACAAATACTTAGTCAGGGACCCTAGGAAGATCTATGGCAGATGAGATGAGACTTCCTATATTTAGGGGAGATGGATCTAAAGATCCTGATCAACACTGGCTCCTATGTGAATCCGTATGGAATATTAAAAATGTCACTGATGAAGCTGTCAAAAGAACCCAGTTTAGTACCACTCTAAGGGATAGTGCACTAAAATGGTACATGAAGCTTGTTCAAGGACTTTCACAGCCTAAGACACTGAATCAGATTAAGAATACGTTGATTGTGGAGTTCAAGAAACCCAAGTCAGAGTCACAATGTATTACAGAGTTGAAAGAAATCAAGCAGAAGGTGGTCGAACCTGTTTGGGAATTCGATTAGAGATTCAAAACCTTAACAAGACGATTGACTTTTTCAGATACCAGATGAACAAAACAAAGAATGGTTCATTGTTGCCCTCTTACAACACATCAAATTTCCTCTAATGCAACAGAATATTGCTTTGTAGTCCGAGGCGCTGGAGAACGCCAACAAGTTAGAATCAACCCCTATGGGAGAATCCAGTTCAAGTATGCATTAGATCTTGAGTCAGCTAACTAGTTTGTCTCTGTAGGTTGAAGACATGAAGAAAGACAACGAAAAAGATAAAAGAGAAGACATCTGGTGTGTCAAATGCATATTAGAAGGCCACTACAAGGGACACTGTCCTCTATTCCATGAATACTTGGCTTCTGGAGCTCCGAGCCCTTTGAAGCAAGTCACCTTACCCTAGTGTGAGGTATGCAGAAATATGCATTTCCCTGGTGAGTGCTATTACATGAAAAAATATGTTCAGACACCCACAAATTTGTATTGAACGTTCTATAAGTCTGTGGGACATGATGATAGGGATTGTAGGGATTATGATCTCTTGCATTAAAGGTCGAGAGACATATATAAAATTCAAGGCGAAGTACCACTAGAAGGAAAAACTACGCAGTATAACTCCCCTGGGAGAGGAACTTTAATCCTCATAGTGGATTCAGAGGGTGAGGAAAAGAGGAGGAATAGGTTGAGGCCGAGGACATATAATCTGTTATAAATGCACACAACTAGGACACCTCACAAGGGATTGCCAGAACCTGTGTACTACTTGCAGCTACTGTAGCTCGTTTGAACATGTTATAGAAGATTGTCCTGTGTTGCTAGCTAGGCTTCAGGAAAGACGATGACCTCACTAAAACCCACATGTACAACTGATATACACTGATGCTCATGGAGATTACCCTAGAGTGGTTGTTATAACCAGAGGAGGCGCTATTATAGGAGAGGACAGATTGACCCTAGGGAAGATTACAAAATACTCAGGAATCAGAAAAGCTACAGAGAAGACACAAATGTTTGATGTAAAGAAAGAAAGACAAATGTTTGAGGAGGTAAGAAAAGAATTCATAGGAGACCAGGGTTCTGCACCGAAGACAAGACCAGAAGTGATAGAATATGGAATGCCTCTAGCATTTGATCAGGCTGCTTCACCAAAAGAAGGAAAAGAGGTAATAAATCTCATGGAATTTCTATATACTTGTATTAGGTTGATTCAGGATGAGAGCGGTGTATAAGAATTACAAAATTTAATCAGACACTATGAACTAGGAAAGATAGACCCCTTATTGAATAGGTTAGTACACCAAATCGATAAGAAGAGAAGGTCAAATAAGGAATTACATTTGAATGCTCAAACAAGAGAGTATGAGATAGATTAAGTAGTCCTCGACTTAGGGTCGGAGGTCAATGTCACGATGAAGCAAATCTGGGAACAGATGGGAAAACTGAAGTTGATCTATTCCCTTATCATGCTTAGGATGGCCAACCAACAAGCTGTAAGTTCATTTGGTAGATTGGAACATGTCCCTGTGGACATTGATGGAGTAAGAACATTTGTAGATTTTATGGCAATTGAGATAGTTGACGACAACTGCCCTTAACATGCATTGTTAGGAATTGATTGGGCCTTCAATAATTCTACTATGGTTGATTTAAAGAAGAGACGTATGACTTTTGAAAAAGAAGACCTTAGGGTCATTGCACCCTTAGATCTAGATGAAGTTCAAATATACACAGAGCCCATCAGAGAAGAAGACCGCACATATGAACTGGAAAACATGTACAAAGTAATAGCCAGACAACAGGATTACATTAATCCCACAGCTGATGGAAACTTAAGCTGGCGAAGTGATAGCATATGCTCATCAGACTCAGAAGAAGCACTTGAGAATTGGCAGAATAAAATGTATGAAGTATCTACAAGAATATGATCTAGAATAACTAGAGAAGTTCTCTAGATCGGCACAACAGTAAGTAACTTACCCACTTTTGACGGTCTAAATCCTTTAGAAACCTTCTTGTCGGAATTTGAAGAAAGTGTACCAATACAAAAAAGATTGTTGGCAATGGATGAGGCCTTGAAAGAAACCCTAGCAAGATGGTGGGGGACACACAAAAACAACATTGCAGACTGGGTATAATGTTGTACCTTGATGACAACGTGGTTCTCAGCACAAGTAGAAGACTATGAAGTTTTCTACACAGGTTGAAGTTGTCAAAAGGACCATGTGTGAAGCTATGAAGAATCCTGGAGAAACGTTCCTCAAGAAAAATGGGTACACAAATTCATCAACACACTCGACATGACACCTATCAACTAGTACGTTCAAGTAGAGTTGTGCCTCATCACTACAAATTGGAAAGGTATGATTCAGAATTTTGTAACCACCTTCTTATTTGAAAGTCAACATCCTTCAATAGATCAATCACTACATATTGTCAGATAGAAAGTATTTGAGGAGGCCTCTAGTCTCCCTTTAGAGAAAGACGAGGATGAATGGACTATGCCTCTACAAAAACTGCAAGGCTACTACAACATCAATGATGATGAATATGATGATCCGAGGAAGGTGAACATCATAGAAACAAAAGGAAAGAGAGATGTAGAAGGACCAGGAGTTGAGTTAACATTTATTAAACAACCTATCAAGATTAACAAGTTCAATATTGGAATAGAACAAACACCGAAGCTTGCAAATGTCAAAGACTATTGGGATGCTTTTACCATTGACAAGATTATAGAGCTTCTGCATGAATATCAAGACTTGTTTTCAACCAAGTTCACTAATATGAAGGGTATTAAAGGACCTATGGGAGAGATGAGGATCCCTTTGAAACTAGATACAAAATCAGTCAAACAAAGACCTTGTAGGTTGAACCCTAAATATAAGGAGAAAGTGAAGATTGAGATCAACAAAATGCTGGAAGCAGTGATTATAGAACCTGTCGAAGACTCAGAATGGATTAGCCCTATGGTGGTGCAAGAAAAGAAGATAGGAGAAATAAATATTTTCATAGACCTTATAAAGATGAATGATGCATGTTTGCACAACCCCTTCCGTACACCATTCACTGATGAAGTGTTAGATAATGTGGGAGGCCAAGAGGTATATTCTTTTACAGATGGATTCTCAGGATACCATCAAATCCGGATTTCCAAGGAAGATCACCATAAGACCATTTTTGCAATAGAATGGGGATCCTACCAATATACAGTGATGCCATTTGGATTGAAGAATGCCCCAACCATCTTTTCCAGGGTGGTGGTCGAAGTATTCAAGGAGTTTCTGCATAAATTTCTCGAAGCATATTTTGATGATTGGACTGTTTTTAGTTTATTGAAGAATCATATTGAATGTATAAGGCTAACATTGGATAAATGCAGGTAGTTTCAAATTGCCCTGAACCTGAAGAAATGCATTTTATTTTCACCATTTGGAGTGTTGTTAGGTCATATTGTATGTAAGCAAGGATTTTTGGTAGATCCATCCAAAATTTCCATTATAGTTGATCTACCCCCTCCTACTTCATTCAAACAACTGCGCACTGCACTGGGACACACAAGATACTGTAGGAAATTCATTAAAGGATATGCTAATATTACAACACCCATGGAGAAGCTGTTGAAAAAAGATTGTCAGTTTAGTTGGACAGAAGAATGCCAACAGAGCTTCGACACACTGAAACAAAAAATGGTTACTACGCCTATTCTAGTTTTCCCAGACTGGACCAAGGAACTTCATGTGCATATCGATGTGTATTCCATTGCTTTAGAAGCTATGTTAGCACAACCTGGAGGAGGAGATATTGACCACCCGTTAGCCTTTGCTAGCAGGAAGCTATCAACTGCTGAGATTAATTACACCACTACTGAACGAGAAGGGTTAGCCATGGTATACACATTGCATAAATTTCACCACTACTTGTTGGGAGGACACTTTAAAATGTTTACTAATCACTCTGTGTTGAAATACCTAGTCAACAAGCCAATGTTGGGGGGAAGGATATGTAGATGGCTTATGCTATTTTAGGAATATGATTTTGAGATCATAGTAAATCCAGGGAGAATGAACAAAGGTCTTGATCACTTGACGAGGTTGGAACATGGTGAAGAGCCGATCAATTTGTAGGATGCACTACCGGATGCACAACTACTAACCATTAGAAAGATCAATGATCTGGATTATTTTCGGCATGAAATGAGATCGGAGATATAATAAATAAATGTACAGAGATATCGCAAATATTCAATAATATAACAGAAATGTATCAGATATGAAACCATAAACATGGATATACAGTAATACACAGTTTCTATTAATGAAAGAAATGTACAGAGACTGTAAAAATACAGAGTGAAAGACTCGCTAGAATGGTGGTAGCTTATCTCTAAGAAGAGATGTGACGGCTACTCACATTCGCAAGAAGATGATTACAATGATTCTCTGAAGGCCTTTTTACAATAAGAAGGAATGCCAAAAACTCTAGACATCCAAAAACCTAACCCTAGGAGATGAAGCGCCAAAAGTCATGTGGGCCCCGTTTGGGTAAGTGAGTACATCAACTTCCTGGGGTCGTAACTTTTGCACACGATCTCCGTTTTAGGCGTGTGATAGATCGTTGGAAAGGTATCGTCAAGGAGATTCATTTTGGGGGCTCAACCATGCCTTTAACTATCATTGAGAACCTCAATCTCAAAAAATCTTCATTTGGGCCCTCAAAATGGCCCCTGAAGTTAAAACCTGCTAAAAATAGTAAATTGCCAAAATTGCCAGAAAACTGTTTTGAGCCATTTGGAAAAGGTGGGTGGCCACCGATATCCACCTAGATCAATCAATGACCACTTCATAGAGATAGTTCAATTCCTATGAACAGGAATGACACCTAGTGAGTACACAATTCCTTAGAAAAAACAGCTAGTAGTGCGCGCTCCAGACTTCTCACTTATAGATGGACATATATACAAGATGAGACCCGATAAAATATTAAGAATATGTGTTATGGAGGTAGAACGACCACTGATCCTCACAGAAGCTCATGAAGGCATCATAGGAGGACATTACACAGGGAAAGCAACTGCACAAAAGGTTCTTAGAGATGGCCTTTGGTGGCCTACCTTACACAGAGATGCTAAAGACTATTCCAGAGCCTGCGACGTATGCCAAAGAGTTGGGAAACCATATAGAAGAGATGAAATGCCATTATCCCCACAATTGACCCTACAAGCATTCAAAAAATGGGCCATTGACTTCGTTGTACCTATAAACCCACCAGGAAAGCGTACAAGAGCAAGGTACATAATTACAACAACATAATACTTGACCAGATGGGCCGAAGCAAGAGAAGTTAAGGACTGTAGTGAAACTAAAGATGTGTGTTTCATATTTGATGACATCATAACTAGGTTTGGATGCCCAAAGATCCTTATGAGTGATCAAGGTACACATTTCATCAATAAGACAGTTGAACCCTTGAATGAAGAATTGTCAGTCCACCATCAGAAGAGCACACCATACCATCCATAAGAAAATGGGATAGTTGAAGCATTCAACAAGATATTGGAGACAAACCTGACGAATATTTACAGTGTGAACAGGGATGATTGAGATCTAAGAGTACCAACAATATTAGGGGCCTATAGAACCACTTGCAAGAAGCTGACAATGCATACACCTTTTAAGTTGGTATACGGTCTTGAAGCTGTTGTTCCAATGGAATATTTGGTACCAATCCTGAGAATTGCTTCCTTTACAAATATGGATGAACCTGGCATTGCTCAAGAGAGGCTTCCACAGTTGGTTGAATTGGAGGAAGAAAAATTTGTTGCAGGATTCCATCAATAAGTAAAGAAGGAAAGAGAGAAGACGTACCATGATAGGAACATCAGGAAAAAGGAATTTAGACAAGGTGATCTAGTCCTGATATATGATAGTAAGTTCATCAAACATCCTAGGAAGTTCAAAATGCATTAGATAGGGCCGTATGAAATCACTTATGTTACAGAGGGAGGAGCTGTGCAATTGAAGACTCTAAATGGGGAGTGGAAGGAAGGATTACTGAATGGGAGCTAGTTGAAATTGTACCATGACAACCAGATTCCCCGCAGTTCTCAGTAAATGCAAGAAGAAAAGGGTCTAGGTACAAGGTGTAGTTGAAACTGGGTACCAGACACAGGAAAGATAGTCTGCACAAGGAGGAAAAGGAGGCATAGAGGAGAAAGCAGAGGCTGCACTGTGTAGTCTGAAATCAAAGTAAAACATGAAGCTGAGATTTGAAGTGCCTCAGGATGAGTCACATGTGAGTTTTGGGGGCCTGTTATCCCTTGGGTATGGAAGTACGCAAAGATTAAGGAAGAAAAAGGAGAATGCGAACTTTGTGGAAGATACAGTGACTGTTACTGGGTCGAAGTGAGAAAAAGAGCAGAAAAGACAGAGAGAAGTAAGCCATTGGATGAGGATATTGAGGATGATAGATCAACAAGAAAGAAGGATCATTGAAAACTTAGAAAGCAGAGAAATACACCATTGGATGCCTTAAAGCATCGCGCGAGAAGGGAGGAAAGACAGGTTGGTGAAGCGCTGAAAATATGGGTCAAATTGAACTAGGGTTTTAGACACCTAGGGTTTTGGTATCTAGGGTTTTGGACACCTAGATCTCAACCTAAGGATGTCAGTAAGTGATTTTAATGTATAAATAAGAACCCATATGAGGGAAGATGGTTGGTTCAGGTTCGAGTTACTCGATCTAGTTGTTGTTTTGTTGTGAGAGATTATTGTTGTGTGAGAGAGAAGTGCTAAGTGTGAGAGCCTTATGGTATTGTAAGATCTTCAGCTGGGTGCGAAGATCAACCCTGCAGTTGGGTGCGTAGGGAGGGGAGAGAAAGAGAGGAGAAGAAAGAGGATCTGTTGGCTAAGAGCACAAACAAGAATTGTATGCTTCATCTTAATATATTATAAAGCACAATTATGTAGACGTATCCCTAGAGAGAGGGTGAACCATGTATATTTTGTGTTGTGTGTGATTGGTATTCTATCTCTATCATTGATATATTGTGATTGCATTACCATTTTAGATCTGATAAGTAGATGTGCAAAGTAGATCCAAGTTGATAAGTGATATATGAATGATGTGATGTTCTTGTATTAGTCCCACTTGATATTCCCCTTGGTTATAGACATCTATGTCCTGCAAACCCCTCATAACGTCTTCGGGTGAGACTGCATCTACTTCGCAGGTGTTGCCGGAAGGGCCAATAGTTAGGGCTTGTTGGTGTGCTCTTGGAGCTGAACCATGGGTCTGCCCCTGTGCCAAGATTAGCTGTTGCCATGATCCACTTGATCCGGTCTTCATCCATAATAATTGGGTCCAAGGCCTCCTCCTTCTTTCCTTTATCCATTTCTTCTTCCATTCCTCCCTCTCCTGACATTGCTTCCCCCCTTCCCCCATGCACGCAGGGACGTTTTAGTTGTCTGAATCCATTGTCATTACACCTTTGTTATATAGTAATATCTTAATAGAAGTATATAACCATATGCTGTACCTACCTCGAGGACCCTTCAATAACTCTTGTTCTTCTGCACTGTAATACTTCATTGTATCTACTACAAATTTTGTGATAAATCCTGCAACAATGTTGTCTAACCAGAAATCTACTGCCCACGTAAACTTATTATTAACTCGTTGTAACTGCGCAATCTCTTCAGGATTCCATTCTAGTTGTCTGATTTGATTTGTGGGATGGTTTTGTTTCAACCTTTTTGTCCACTCATGCAATACATGCGGGAAATCACCAAAAAATGCTTCATGCAAGTCATTGAATACATACTTGTCCTGATATTTGCGTGGTGTCAACTTTCAGTTTATGTTATCTTTCTGCACAAACTCTAGCTCCTTTGTTTTCAACCATCTCTCTATCTTTTCCTTCGTTGGATTCCACAATCTCAACATCCCCTTTTAAATTCTCATTCTCTCAACGTCTTGTCATCCGGTTTGTCATTCTTTTAATGCATCTTCCAGAAATATCATATACTCAATCCCATTCTTTTCCAACCAACCATCAACATAACCATTTGTTGGATTTTACCCTTTGTTAGTCTTTGTATTTTCTATTTAGGATTCTTTATGGTTTATTATGATCCTACCTTACTATCATATATTGACCCTAGTTCATATTTGATAAGATCCCAACAAAATCCCTCTAAAACTATCGACCCCTCTGGAAGAGAAAAAGGAAACGCAACACACAGGGTGTACTGCGTAGTCTCACCCAAGATAGTTCTATGGGTGGATTCAATACTCATGTGTTTTCACCCTGGGAATGAGTGGAAATATGCAATTGTATTTTTTATTATTTATTTATTCAATCTAACATCCGATTATAACAGTCATTCTATTCATGCATGTGAAAAAACAAATCTAACTAGTTAATTCATTCATCTAACATTCACCATTTAACAAAAATAAAGATGCATACATTCATTAACATAACATAGGGGTTACCATGGTTCACCCCCTCCTTGGTTACGTCCACAAATATCTAGCTCTCAGGCTCTTTATTATGGTTCAATAATATGCCATGCCGCACGTGTTTACAATCTTAGGTCTTACTCTCTCTAAGAGGCTCCCTGATCCTTGTGAGGCTGACTAGATCACACCAAGCTCCTCAGCCTATGATATAACCCTCGAGATGGAGTCTCTCACTACTTCCATATCTCACCAGCTACTGATTCATACAGTTCTTACAACTCTCTCTTCCTCGGTTGGTTCTCCAATCACTGTCTTCCTCTAAGTACTACCTATTTATATTCTTGGCTCATCAGCCATTACAATACATTACAGAAACCCTAACCCTAGCGTTGTTAGGTATTACTTTCATTTTCTCCTCACTTACTTCCCTTACACGTGCTTCTTTTCCTTCTAGTTGTCCTTTCCTCCTTACATGCTTATCTTCCAAAAATAGCCTTTTCTCCTAATAGGCTTGCATCCAACACTCCTCAATGATACCTTTCCAACAAGATATCATGCACCTCAAACGGAGCCCCCAAAATGGATTTCATCAATGATACCTTTCCAACAAGCTATTGTGTGCCCCAAATGGAGATCGTATGCCAAAGTTATTCCCTTGGGAAGTTGATACACAAAACTACCCAAAAGAAGGTCCACAAAGCCGTTGGCTTTTCATCTTCCAGGGTTAGGGTTTTGTATTTTATTTATATTAAAAAGGCCTTTGAGCCTCATTGTAATCATCTTCTTGTGAATGTGAGTAGGCGTCACATCTCTTCTTAGAGATAACCTGCCACCATTCTAGGGAGTCTTTCACTCTGTATTTCTATAGTTTTGTACATTTCGCTCATTAATAGAAATTATGTATTATTGTATCTCTATGTTTATGGTTGCATATCTGATATATTTTTGTTATAATATTGGATATATTACATATCTCTATACATTTCTTCATTATATATATTCTCTCATTCCATGCCCAAAATAAATTGGATCATTGGTATCAAAGCAGACTGCTCTTGATCGTTTTTCCCATTGCATGTCCCCGATGAGGTCTGAGTATAGAAAGTTGGGTCTCGAACTTGTCTCTCTTGAGGAAAATCACTCTCGCAGCCCGAAGAAACCCTCCATGGTGGAAGAAAATAAAAATTATAGAGAAAATGATTATATTAATATGTTTCTTGAGAAATCTCTCACGTGATAGAGGGACAGAATGATGGAGAAATTTTTCCACATACTTCAACGCCAATCGATAACAACAGGCATGTTTTCATCAAGAGGCCACTTTGAAGGCACCTCGCCTTTCAAGGTACAAGTTAATTTTTATATTCCCATATTTGAAGGACAGATAGATGCAGATGCCCTAGAAAAATGGTTAAATATGCTAGAAGGTTATTTCTTTGTTCATAAATTCTCTGATAGGGAAAAGATTACCTTCTCACTCCTTAAGTCTATCCCCCATGTCAAACATTGGTGGGAAACTTATTGGGATCAAAATTCCATAGAGGAGTCTGGAATATATGGGATCGAGCCCACTTGGGAATTTTTTGTGGATGCAGTGAAGGAACAATATTACCTTGTTGGAAATTATGATGGCCAATACATGAGATGGACCACATTGTGGCAAGAGAGGGGCCAAGAAATTCCAAATTTCACCAATACCTTCCATACCTTGCATACCAAGATGGGTATCAAAGACTCCGAGTGACATCTGGTTCTGAAATACCATGGGGATCTACACATATACATCCAAACTGAAATGGATTTTTTTTACATCTCATCACTGGGTGATACTTATCGATATGCTATTAAAATCGAGTATAAATTTAATCGCCTGAACAAGTAGGAGTTCAGGTCTACAAATCCGCAACAACCAAAGTATGGTAAAGACAAACCTAACAACCATCCTTCAGAAAAATACTCCCAGCCACATGAAAAGAAGGGTAACGAAAAGATGAATAAGGATTGTTGGGCGTAGGCCTATTTTGAGAAGAAAGGTTGTTTTGATCATAGGCACAATTTTGGAGAAGAAGGTTGTTTTGAGTACAGGCACAATTTTGGAGAAGAAGGTCTATTTTGGGAAAGACCTAATTTTGGCTAGAAGACCTAATGTTGGAGCATGGATAATCGAAGGCAAGAAAGAAACATGCAAGAGGAAACGAAACATGGCACACAAGAAGATAAAGCTAATCATGTTAGGGTTGTAGTTTTGGATAATGATTGTAACGACTATAAGCCTAAAAACTAGTATAAATAAGAACCTAGGAGTTCTAGGTCGGGGGTTAGTGAGAGAGTATTGTTCATGAGTTGTTTCGACTAGTTCAGTAGTTTTGAGGAGATTTGTTCAATAACCGGCCAAGTAGGACATATCTAGAGGGTTAGATCACAGTCTTAGGAGCTTGGTGTGATCTAGTCTGCCTCATAGAGGATCCAAACCTCTTCATACTTGTAAGAAGATAGATGTAATGTGTACAATAGTATATTTTGCAGCAAAGCTAATAAAAGAGCAGAGAAGCCAGATCTTTGTGGACGTATCCCAGGAGGGGGTGAACCACGGTAAAACTTGTGTGATATGTGATGTTTGGTGCATGTTTACTTTATGTCTATGATTTATCATGTATAATTTCTATCAATGAATGATTTGTGAATGAATCGTTAAGCTAAATATGTTAGAATGCATGCATGGCCTAAAAGATGAATGAATCCTAGGACTATTGAATGGATAATATGATAAATACATGAAGAAGGTAGAATACATTTCCATATCCCCACTCATTCCTAGACTACAAGCACTTGAGCATTGTAGTCCACCATAAAGCTATCTCGGGTGAGATTGCATAGTGCACTATGTGTGTTGTGCACTCTGTGCACTATGTTTCCTTGTGGTTTACCAGGAGGGTGATAATTTTAGAGGGTTTTGCTGGAAACATGTTGAGATCTGAACCTGGCTCAACTCTAGAAGTAGAAGAGAAAGAGATAACCAACAAGGACACTAGAAAATGGTGTGATTTCCACAAAATCCATAGAACAACACTGATGAATATCGCTCAAAACAATCATTGGTGGCCGAGATCAAAGATAAGGAGCCCAACCCTGATTCATAATTTGATTAATAAAATACTGGTAGAAGACAAATCATCGACATAGACTCCATTTCTATTGTCGCAACCACAACAATTCAACCATAAAAACTAGTAAATCCTGAAGAGGGGGAGCACCTTTTTCATTCACATATGTGGGTGAAGGGGACCCCACTGCATTTTATTGTTGATAGCGTAAGCTAGAAGAACCTCATCTCAACAAAGGTCATCAAACAGTTGGGATTATCGAAAACACCACACCCTCAGCCATACAACATCGAGTGGATTTTCCAGGGACGAGATATTTGTGTCCGCCAATAGTTTTGATTGTCATACAACATCCAACCCTTCAAGGATGAGGTATTATGTGATGTTTCCCCACTGGATGTCTGTGATGTTCTATTGGGCTAGACATATATGTGGAAGCACCATGCTATTTATGAGTCTCATCCCTGTAGTGTTATTGTTACTATGGGGGGTGATCTTTATAGGATACCAGAGGTATTTCTGACTACTATCCCACCTAAACAGTGACGCAAGGTAGTATATCATACTACAAAATTCATCTTTTCACAATATATTCAAAAGGTGAAAAAAAGGACACTAAAACCACTGCAGCCTTGGTTCAAACACCTTCTATCTGGAAAAAGAAGGTTGACAAGATTGCATCAAAGCATAAATATTCCTTCTTCACAAAGGAATATCATGTAGCCAGACTGGTTAAAAAGGTCCAACCCTTCCAACCATAGGTTTGTGACAACCTTCAACAAGTTAAGAAACTCAAATTCTCCAGCAAGGAAAACAACTCATCAAGATGCAGATTTAGTAAATGATTTTCCCTCTCCCCCGAGAAATCAATGCAATGGAGACCATATCTTCCTGAGGAGGGAGGATTGATCTAGGTGGATATTAGTGGGAAACCACCTATCCCAACTAGATCCAAACATTCTTTCGACAATTTACTATTTTTATCATTTTTTCGGTTCCTAAATTTTCGGGGTTATTTTGAAGGCCTAAGTGAAGGTTTTTTGGGATCGAGCACCTCAATGATAGTCGAAGGCTCTAATTGAGCCCCCAAAATAAATATCCTCGATGGTACCTTTCCAATGAGCTATCGTGCACCCCAAATGGAGCCCCCAAAATGAAAATCCTCGATGATACCTTTCTAACGAGCTACAGTTCACCCCAAATAGAGATCGTATGCCAAAGTTACACCCCTGGGAAGTTGATACACCAAAATACCCAAAACGGGGTCCAAAAAGTTGTTGGCTTTTCATATTCCGGGGTCAGGGTTTTGGATTTTATTTATGTGAAAAATTACTTAGAGCCTCATTGTAATCACTTCTTGTGAATGTGAGTCGTCTTCACATCTCTTCTCAGAGATAAGCTGCCACCATTCTAGTGAGTCTTTCACTCTATATTTCTATAGTTTTGTACATTTCGTTCATTAATAGAAATTGTGTATTATTGTATCTCTATGTTTATGGTTGCATCTCTGATATATTTCTTTTATATTATTGGATATCTGAGTGATCTGAAAATGGTAAAGGCTTGTATTCTTGAAAAATATTTGCAAGTTTTAATTCAAGTGTTCTTATGCAACTGGATCAATTTTTCAAACACAATTTTTTTTATAGAAATACACATTCAAGATGCAGATAATAAGAAACAAATAATAGTGAACAGAAAACACATAACACAACAAATGATAAAGGAGTTCACCCCTCTCTTGGGCTACATCTCCTGGTCCAACTTCCAGTGGATCTTTTATATTATTTTCTCAAAGTGATAAAATATGTGTTTTACAATGCTCAAAATTCCAAATAGATGGCTCCAATGGCTTCAAAACGTTAAAAATCCCCTAGCTGGGCATTTGTGGCACCTGATTTGGCCAAAAATTGAAGAAGATAGGCTTCTGGGAAGTTCCCCTTCAAACTTGTTGTCTCTGGATCGCCAAAATGCACCTCTGTGTGTCCAACCTAGCACACACACTCATTTCCGTGCTAAAACCTAGCACCGGGTGCATAATCGAAAACCGTGCAAACTATAGGATGGTTAGGGAGCCTAGCCCCTAACCGCCAAACCATGGACATATGGGTCATATGACCGCACCCGCACATAAAAAAAAGGCCAAGTTCTAAAGCTTATGGTAACGCACCAAGTGTCCAGGCGCGCAGGCTCTAAATTCATTTGAAAAATGCATGTGGTGGTGGTTATATGGTGGTTATATGTCACCGGTGGCCAGGGCTTAGCCCCGACCCAGACCGCGCCCAACTGTTACACATTGCAAATTTAAATAAATTTAAAACCATATACATATTAAGAAACAATGGTGGGTGCGCCTGTTGGGTGGCCCTTCCCAAATCTCTTCCACTTCCCGGAGGTTGCGGGGTCGAGTCCTGCCGACTACACAAGTTTTATCCAATGCCTAGGTGACACGTGGCGGCCCTTGCTTGGGCCATGTGTCACCAATCCATTTGCCACCAAGATGCCACGTGTCAGATGCTAATTCGTCCACTTAACTGCCAACTGTCTGCCAACTCAACCCTACCACATCAGCGTATAACACTGCCATGTCATCATATGGCCTTGCCATGTCAACATTCGTACGGACTGTACAGTCAACAATTTTGTTTATTGCCTGTTTGACAATTTGAACAAAACGTGATATCTCACTCATCCAACGTCCGTTTGAACCTGAATGAGTTGCATTGGTTTCGTGATGATGAGGCCTACGCACTTGCTCGATTTGAAGTGATTCCGAGCACTTTGAATTTTGAGCAAAATTTGATCCCCTGGATCACACCTCCCCATTGGAAAGCTTTTGGACCTCCAAAAGGCTATTTTTAGTCTATCTAAAGATGAGGCTTTTGGACCTCAATCCACTTGGCTTTGCTTGGATTTGTGCCTTTAAGACCAATTCGAAGATATTCCACATTTCCTCGTTTTGAAGTTCTCATGCTCCTGTCAAGGATGGTGTCTTCATGCAGTTCTGTAAGATATTCTGGGGAGAAATCATCTATAGAAGGAATCTGAACATGTTCTCCTTGATCATCAATCAAATGAGGCTCATACAATTTCAAATTCTCAACATTAACAACTGCATACATTTTCATATAAGGAGGCAAATCCAAATGGAAGGCATTGTTACCAATCTTGTCAAGAATCTTGAAAGGATCATATCGAATTGGTTTCAGTTTTTTACCTTCTCCTTTAAGCCTCTCCTTACTAATGTAAAGCCAAACTTCATCTCCAACTTGGAAACTGTGATCAACACGATGCTTTTCATGTCTCATCTTGTACTTGGCTTGACTCTTTTCCAACTTCTCTTGTACCATTTGATGTATCGACTGAATTTGTTCAATGAACTTTTCTGCCCTATCAATGTCATATTGACCATCAATAGAAATATCCTTCCCAAAGATAAAATCTAAAGGAGATTTGGGCAAATAGCCAAAACATGCTTCAAATGGTGATGTTTGAGTTGAAGAGTTCTTAGCTTGATTGTAAGCATGCTGAATGTAGTGTAAATGCTCATCCCAAAGTTTAGGATGCTTGCTGCAATAACCACGAAGAAGATGCACCACTATTCTATTAACCACTTCTGTTTGACCATCAGTTTGCGGATGGAAAACTGTGCTCTTTTTCGGTTTGGTGTCCATGAGTGCCCATAAACTCGACCAAAATCTCCCGATAAATCGAGAATCTCGATTAGAAATAATGGATTTAGGCAATCCAAAATGTACCCAAACATGTTGAGAGAACATTTGTGTCATTTTCTCACCTGTAACCTGCTTCTTAAAAGGCATAAAAATACACATTTTGCTAAATCGATCAACCACAACATAAATATAATCATGATTTTTTTTAGACATAGGTAGACCTCTTGCAAAGTCCATAGAAATACTTTCCCAAGGACGAGAAAGAACCGAAAGTGGAGTATACAAACCCAACTTTCTGTTGCTAGGTTTTCTTGTGGCACATAACAAACATCCTCGAACATATCTTGAAACACTTTCATTCATTTTAGGCCAATAGCAGTACCTTTGCAAATTAGCCACCGTCTTGCCTACACCAAAGTGACCAGCAATAAGAGAAGAA
>ML782555.1:194266-222391 GCA_009831015.1 Picea engelmannii | reverse complement strand
TGGTTCCTGAAACATCTCATCATATTGATTAACAACCTCATATAGATCAGATTTCAACTTTGCATCACAACCTTGAAAAACTTCGTTTTCAATATCATCTTTTGGTTTAATCATTAAGAGAACAAAATTCTTACTAGCATTGACTAATCTCTTCATTTGTCTCACATTTACAAGTGACAAATTCATCTTATTTGAATGTTCTCTAACAATGTACTCAACTGCATTTTAAAAAAGTGATACTTATTCTCATGACGATGAAAAATGGCTCTTCTATCATATAAGTATGGGATTCCCAATACAATACCACAGATATCCAAAGGAATAACATCAAGCTCTACCTCATCTATAAAATTTGTAGTGATGGCAAACCTAAGTTTACATCTTCTTGTCACCTGCAATTTAGCATTATCATATATCCAATCAAGAGGGTATGGTTTAGGATGTGGAATTGTTTCCAATTTTAATTTCTTGACAGTGTCCTCAAATATAAGGTTGGCTTGAGATCCAGTATCAAAAAGAGTATCTATCTTGGTATGCTTTGAAGCAACCCTTATGTGAAAAAGTTCTATTCTTTCTTTTTCTTGTTGAGTTTCATTGAGATTACTATTACTTGAATAACTAGTACTTGCAATAGAAACCTTACCTTGATAACCCATGGCTGTAATCTTTGTTTCATCACCCGAATCAGAACCTAAATCATGTTGTATGGTTGCAACATTCTTTGACTTCCCTTTGTTGCCAAAATTTTTGGGTCTTCTTTCAGGATGAAGTTTCCAACAATGGTCTTCATCATGGCCATCTTTGAACAATGTTTGCATGTAAATTTTTCTCCCTCTTTCTTAATAGCAACATTCTTTTTTCCATTGCCCTTGAACTTCCTCTTTCCTTTGTGTCCATGACTGTAAGGCTTAATGTTACCCTCATGAGTTTCATTCCTTCCTCTGGCTTCCAAATGAGTTGCCTGAACACAAACTTTGTCTAGATTTGAAGGGTTAAACATGAGTATTGCATGTCTCGAGTAACTATGTAAAGCTCCAATGTATTTGAGTAAAGTTTCTTGAGAAGACAAATCTATTCCAAAAACCAAATCTCTTCTCCTAAATTCTTGAGTAAATCTTTGCATATTTTTCCCTTTAGCTTGTCTAAAATTTTGCCAATCCATAGTAGCTTTTTGCATATATGCTAATGGGTAAAATTGTTTTTTAATTGCAACAATAAAATCATTCCAAGAGGTTAAAATTTTACCATGTTTCTTCATGTCCTCTTGAGTCTTGGCTTCCCACCAAATGAGTGCTGCACTATCCAATCTTAAAGAAGAAAGCAGAATCCTAGTTTCATCATCTTGAATTTTTTGTATCCTACAATACACCTCAATCTGACGAATCCAGTTGTCTAATTTCTCAGCATTTACCTCTCCATTGTACATTGGCAATTCAAATTTAATATCAAGCTTTAACAAAGGAATTTGTGGAGGATTTTTACCATGTCCCTTTGGAGAATTTGGAAGAGGTTGTGAACTGGTAGAAGAAGAGGAA
This sequence comes from Picea engelmannii, assembly GCA_009831015.1. Classification (NCBI taxonomy): domain Eukaryota; kingdom Viridiplantae; phylum Streptophyta; class Pinopsida; order Pinales; family Pinaceae; genus Picea; species Picea engelmannii. The sequence goes on along the minus strand of ML782555.1, from coordinate 220,856 downwards.
GATGGAGGTGAGGGAGGTGGAGAAGTACCATTCCCTCCATTTCCATTTGGAGTCTTATCACCACTGTCTCCCTTGTTCTTTGAAGGGTGGGAGCCTTCACCTTGCAACCTTGTATTCCTTTCTTCCATCAAGACTTTCATCATTTCTCTCATTTCCATGAAAGCCTTTCTGAGATATTCATATTCTGTAGGAACATGTTCGTGTCTCTCTTCATGAGCCATACTTGGTGAATGCCTCCTTGAAGCTTGAGGTGATGATATAATCTTTCTTCTTGAAGGATGAGAACTTGGCTCTACAAGTTGACCTTCTCCTCTTGTGAGTTTCAACCTTGTGAGCATCAGAAAACAAAACACTTGCAAATAATCAAGCCTTCAAAAACCTATGCTCTGATACCAACTTGATCTGAAAATGATAAAGGCTTGTATTCTTGAAAAATATTTGCAAGTTTTAATTCAAGTGTTCTTATGCAAATGGATCAATTTTGCAAACACAATTTTTTTTATAGAAATACACATTCAAGATGCAAATAATAAGCAACAAATAACAGTGAACAAAAAACACATAACATAGTAAATGATAAAGGAGTTCACCCCTCTCTTGGGCTACATCTCCTGGTGCAGCTTCTAATGGATATTTTATATTATTTTCACAAAGTGATAACATATGTGCTTTAAAATGCTAAAAATTCCAAATAGATGGCTCCAATGGATTCAGAACGTCCAAAACCCCCTAGCTGGGCTTTTTCGGCACCTGATTTGGCCAAAAATTGAAGAAGATAGGCTTCCTGGAAGTTCCCCTTCAAACTTGTTGTCTTTGGATCGCCAAAATGCACCTCTATGTGTCCAACCTAGCACACACGCTCATTTCCGTGCTAAAACCTAGCAACAGGTGCATAACCAAAAACCGTGCAAACTGTAGGACAGTTAGGGAGCCTAGCCCCTAACCACCAAACCGTGGACATATGGGTCATATGACTGCACCCGCACATAAAAAAAAGGCCAAGTTCTAAAGCTTATGGTAACGCGCCAAGTGTCCAGGTGCGTGGGCTCCGAATTCATTTGAAAAATGCACACGGTGGTGGTTATATGGTGGTTAAATGTGACCGGGGGTCGGGGCTTAGCCCTGGCCTGGACCGCGCCCAACTGTTACACATTGCAAATTTAAATAAATTTAAAACCATATACATATTAAGAAACAATGGTGGGCGCGCCGGTTGGGCGGCCCTTCCCAAAGCTCTTCCACTGCCCGAAGGTCATGGGGTCGAGTCCCACCAACTACACAAGTTTTATCCAATGCCCAGGTGACACGTAGTGGCCCTTGCTTGGGCCACGTGTCACCAATCCATTCGCCACCAAGATGCCATGTGTCAGATGCTAATTCGTCCACTTAACTGCCAACTGTCCACCAACTCATCCCTGCCATGTTAGCGTACGAAACTGCCACAACATCATATGACCCTACCATGTCAGCATCCGTACAGACTGTACAATCAACAAATTTTTTTGTTGCCTGTTTGACAATTTGAACGGAACATGATATCTCACTCATCCAACGCCCGTTTGAACCTGAACGAGTTGCGTTGGGTTCGTGAAGATGAGGCCTACATACCCATTTGATTTGAAGTGATTCTGAGCACTTTGAATATTGAGAAAAATTTGATCCCATGGATCACTGAGATATCTATGTACATTTCTTTATTATATCGCCTCTCTCATTTCGTGCCCAAAATAATTTGGATCAACCAAACCTGTACCAAGTCATGTACCATACCTGTACCATAAACCATGCACCATGAAATGTACCTCAACCGTGTATCATATCACTCATGATATGTCTCAATCATGCCATACACTATATATCACAAGATATTCTCTAATGCATCCAAAATATGCCTCAAGCATATACCATATAGTAAACCATATCCAATATGTGCCTCAAAGCATATACCAATGTCTCAACCAACAATCCAAGACATGCCTCAAGCTTTCTCTACAATATCACCAAGATAGAACCTCATAACATGCATACATACCTTTACATTATGTAACTAACCTGGTGCCTCATATCCTGATACACAGACTCTCCTCGACCTCAACAACCTCGTACAAGCATAACTTCATAATATTTCACAAGCTTTTCACAGATATACGACTTTCGTTTCTACTACCTATGGATATCTGTGCTTTTCTCCACTACAACCTACAGATGTTTGTGCCCTACTAATCTGTAACTCATGGATAACCTCATAAATTAGGGTTATCATCTTTTCTTCCACTCCGATACTTTCACCTTTGACCTTCCTTAGCAACCTCAAACTTGCTACCTCTGATTCAACCTTATATTTTCCAATAGACCAAAAGTTCTTCACAATATATATAATCAATAGATTTGTGTGTGAATTTACTTATGAGAGACTCCTTGAGGTGTATTTATACTTTTTCTAAGTATTCTCTTTCCTTACTTTAGGGGTTTCTTGTTAAAACCAATTTACCCCTTATTTAATGACTTGTAACTATTTAGGTCTTCTTACCCAGTCTTCGAGGCTTCCTATCTTCATGACCTCATATCTATTCAACCGTGAGGAACAATGTGATGAACCACCTACTATTGGAAATGACATGACAAGGGATATCCATATATGAGTGTGTTACATTCATTTACATTGTCATTCATGTCCTTATTCCTCAAAAAAATCCGGGTTACATGACCACGCCATTGGGGATTATTTACCCATCACATTTGTTGACATCAATGACAACCAACTATGGCATCAATGACAACCAAATGTCCAACAATTCCCCCCTTTGGCATTGATGACAACACCAACATTCATACTTCATCTATGACCAATGCTCCTGATATTTCTCTCCTCACGTTTCTCTCCCCATTTGACATCAATGGCAAAGGGTATCTCTCTTTGGGGATGCTCCCCCTATCTTCATGCTTTTTTTCTTTCTCTTATGATATTTCTCTTTTCTCCCCCTTTGATAAAAGGGTAAATCCCCCTATCGGTATACCTTCTCTGAACAATCTCTCTTTGTATTCATGCTCTCCCCCTATCTTCTTTTGTTGTGTAGATCAATGTGGGGATTCATGTGCATGCTTTCTTTCCTTTCTTCCATGGTTTCTTGTCCATTGGTGCTTCCTCTTGTAATTCACTGACATATATAAAAACGATTCAAAATTACTTGACTTCAATTTGATTTTCAAGATCACATCAATGACCATACTTCAACAATTTTCCTCTGATGATAAATATTGATAGTTTCTCTTTCCTAGTACTGTTTTTCCTTTCACTTCCAGAGGCATACCCTGGTGACAGGTGTCCACACCTTCACCGCAAAGCTACCGATGATAGACCTCAGTTTTCCCTTGGAGGGGGCTGGTCAGAATGAGTTGTGAGTCTAAAGAATGGATTACTCCAAGGATTTATTAGAGTCATCGATCAACGAGTGCCCCCGATGCATGATAGTCGACGATCTATCATGGGCTCAACTTGTCCGAATATAAAGAGATTTGGAGAGATTGTTAACCCGCACATAATTGAAGACTCCAAAGAAATCCTATCCATCGACTTTCATACCACCAAGACCGTCATATCTATCAAAGTGGATGTTGTTGGAGTTTTTGAGTGGTTCAAAATGGAAGAAATCTGATAAAAGGGTTTTGATATCATTGAAAATGTAGTATGAAGGCCTGATAGGGCATGGGTCTAAGGTAGTATGTGGCAGGTTCCATTTCCATCAAACATGAGTTGTCACATGTACCAGGGTGCTACGTGGATTCCATGTGGCCCTAAGGTGGAAGTGAGGGTAAAAAGGGCCAAAAACTTGGGAGTGTTGTAATTTTTGGACTTGAACTCATATTTGAGAATAATTATAGTCATTATAAATATTTGGATGAGCACAACCATTTAAAAAGTCTAAGTAAAGAAATAAATAGTTGGAAAAATCGAAAAACTATTGGCACCCCATCCCTTAGAAGACACTTAAGGGGTTAGGTATGTTACATTATGATTCTGGTGAACCAAAGTGTTATGAAGAGGTAATGCAAGTATACACTAAAAATAAGTGGGAGAAAGACATGAAAGAGGAAATGGATTCCTTAGTAAATAACCAGATTTGGCACTTGGTTCATTTTCCTGCAAGAAAATGAACATTGCAGAATAAATAGGTTTATAGGTTCAAGAAAGAATATGGAGGAAAAAAGTGGTACAAGGATAGACTTTTTGTGAAGGGGTTTGCATAGAAGAAAGGTATACATTTTGATGAAATATTTTCTCCTATTGTTAAAATGACTTCAATTAGGACTATTTTAAGTCTTGTGGCAGTATAATATTTTCATATTGAACAATTAGATGTTAAAATAGTTTTTCTCCATGGATATTTGGAGGAAGATATTTATACGCAGCAACCACATGGGCATGAGTTCAAAAAAGGAGAATTTGGTATGTAGGCTGAAGAAGAGATTGTATGGCCTAAAGTAAGCTCCAAGGAAATGGTATTTGAAGTTTGATAGGTTAATGACAAAACAAGGCTATAATAGATGTCATTTTGATCATTATGTTTATTTTAAGAGGTTAGAAAATGGAATCTATATTATCTTGCTATTGTATGTAGATGACATGCTTGTTGCAGGGTCTAACATGCAGAATATAAATGTGCTAAAAAAAAAATTAGCTAATTCATTTGTGATGAAATATTTGTGTGCTATAAATAAAATCCTTGGTATGATAATAACAAGAGATAAGAAAAATCACAAACTGACATTGTCTCAGGGCGAGTATGTAAAGAAGGTGTTGGAGAGGTTTAGAATGCAGAATGAAAAACCAGTTAGTAAACCTTTGGCTAGCCATTTCAAATTAACCCAGGAAATGTGTCCCAAGACACAAGAGCATATAAAATACATGTCCATGTCCCCTTATTCATCTGTAGTTGGCATCTTGATGTATACTATGGTGTGCATAAGACTAGATATTCCACATGCAGTGGGAGTTCTAAGAAGGTATATGAACAATCCAAGTAAAGAACATTGGGAGGAAGTAAAGTGGATTAACATGTATTTGAGAGGTACTGCTACTCATGCATTATGATTTGGACATTCAAACAATGTTCTACAAGGATATGTTGATTCATATATGACATGTGATAAATATAACATGAGGAGCACCAAAGGGTATGTTTTTACCATAGGTATAACAATAGTAATTTGTATTTTGGAACTGTAAAATGTTGTTGCACTTTCAACAAAGGAAGTAGAGTATGTTGTTGTTACAGAGGCTATTAAAGAGATGATTTGGTTACAGAGGTTTATGGAGGAATTGGGAAAGAAATAGGAGAATAAAAGGTTGTAATGTGATAGCCAGAGTTACATTCATCTTGCAAAGAAATCAACCTTCCATTCTAAGACTAATTATATACATATCAGGTACCATTTCATATGATCCATTTTGGAAGATGGACAATTGAAGTTGGAAAAGACACATACTAGCTAGGATCATGCAAACATGTTAACAAAGGTAGTAACCAGGGATAAATTGAGTTCCTGATCATTTTTAGTTGGCCTTCAAGAATGAAGGTGAAGATGAATAATTTTCTAGGTCCAAGGTGGATGATAGTCCAGTAGGTACAACGGTAGTGGATTTGTTGTGATCAATCTCCAAGTGGGATATTGTTGGTTGTGGAGCTTGATTATATCCTTGATTCAGAGGTCTTGTTTTCAGTCGTGTTTGGACCCCATTTTATGATGGGGTATTTGGGGGGGATTTCCCCCAAACATATAGAGTATGGGGGGTCTGGGGGGGGGGGGGGGGGGTGACACCTAATGGAGCCCCCCCTTGGCGGGGTATTCAAGGGAAGCGCCCTAAAGAAAAATTTTGGGAAAGATTTCCTTGTAAAATATTGTAATTTTATAGTCAATATGGACCGTTCATTATAAGTTCGCGGATATGACAGTAGAAGTTATGTTAGGGATTTTTTCCCTAGAAGGAAACCCTCTTTTATGTATGAGGAAATTCTATTGTGGTTGGGTGAGTGAAGGAATATCCTATTTTGAGAGAGAATACTGTGAGAGAAATAAGTGGAAGTTACAGTGGATGTGATGTAGGTTGCATCCCTTCATTTGCTGGATAATAATAAAGGACGAACCTGACAATTTCTCTGGTGGACATAGCCCAAACTAGGTGAAACACGTATATTTGTGTCTCTATTGTAGTGTGTATATTTTGTATTTTATTTCCTCATTTGTTTTATTTTATTTCTCCGTGATCCTGTTTTTGTAACATTCTCCACACCAAAGTATCCTACCACCTGATTTTAGTGGGCTTCCCAAATAAGATTTGCACGATTGCTTGAAGGAACACAAAGATGACCCATATGGGTTAACAGTCCATCCTAAAGATGAAAATTGGAAAAAACCATGCATGTTCCCAACATATTCTAGTTCGTAGTGAAGTCAGGATCATTGTCATAGAGTTGGGACCACCCAGAGGTCTTATGAACGCAAGAGTCCATTACCATGGTTAGTGTTGCAATTGGAGGTCGATTGAGGCAGTCAACACTGTGATTGGTGCTCCATTTCTTATACTTAATGTTGAAGTGAAAATGTTGCAAGTATGTGGACTAATTTTGATGGTGGTTGTTGATGATCAAAATCGCAACTAAGTTTTTCCCACAAAGTATTTCTAAAGCCTATTAGTATTAAAGTTAAATAATACTAGTAGGTGGGACCCCCTTGTAGATTGGAGATCAATTATGTTCATATGTGATGTTGTGATGATGTTCGACATGGATTACATGGTTAATGAGATCTTGTTTTTATTGGCTATGGTTTGAGGCTTATGAAGTATTGGTTCTTTGTGTTATTATGACCTATGCTATTCATTGACACCACTACTACATGTTCTTGGAACACCTGCATAACAAACATGTTAGTAACACATAAAAGCAATTGGAAAGGAATGAAAACAATGCAACAAATGCAAAGGGAAGAATTCGAGCTATGCTATACTACATGCATGAAAGATTAAATTTATTATGGTTAAATCCTATTTAGCAAGTAATGGTTATGCGATTTGATTGAGTTATATTGGTAATATGAATTTGGTATATTTGGATGGATGGGATATTGGTGGCACATTTGACAAGGTAATGGACGTTAATAGCTATGCGATTTTGTTTGAGTTACATAGTTGATATGCATGATGATTATTTTATGGCATGAGTTGATATGGATCATGCTATTGGTTTTAATGGTTGATGGTTCTGATACATGGTCTAATTAATTGAGTTAATGGATTATTGGTTGGCTTGTACTAATGACTTAATTGATTGTGGGTGGAGGCGACGTGCATTTACTGCACGTCACCTTTACTTCTTCCATTGGCCACCACCCTAGTCGGCTATTGTGCAACCTTGTTGTTGTGGTTATGCTCTGATTTCTTAGCAGAGGGGAATCGCTCAACCAACTCGCATTTTAAGGTGTTCGATTACAGGTATGTCTTTTTTTGGCCATTCATGAGTTTGCTATGGTTATGAAATGATTAATGGCTTGGGTGTATTGGTTTGTGTTTTCCTTAAGTATTGAAATTGTGTAAAATTGTGTTCTTAGAATGAAGCATTGATGGTTCTTTCTGAAATAATATTGAATTCATAGAAGTTATTGGTCATCCTGGGTGTTATCAGCCATAAGGGCTCTCTATTATCCTTGCTGATTTAGTTGGAGGGTTTTCGTTTGGTCTTGGGTGGATAGCTATCCTCACGCATTCATCACTATATCCACTCTTTGGATTTTGTGGGTTTAATGGTTGGAGGCACTCTGTGTCACTGGGTTTGTTCACTTGAGCATTAGTTTTTTTCCACCACTAAAAGGTCGCGTAGTGGGCTATTTTGTTAATTTCTCAGCCCTGTCTTCACTTCAATGTTGTGGTTGTTTGACTGTAGAACAATGAGGGTTATACCCTACATGTGTTAAGTATCGTCACTGGCCGAGTTGGAGTCTCGCTCCTCTATTATATCCCCCTGTCATGGAATTTGTTACCTTTCCATGAATGAGTCGTGGTTCTCTTTGTGTATGCACCATTGGCCTCAGAGGTTCCACTACTACAAGGTGTTGGCTCTATTCTCCCTGTGTTGGCTACAGAACAAACCCTTATCCCTCTAGTATGAAGGTTGATAGAGAAGACCGGCCTAGCCTGTCAGGTTTACTACTTGGTTATTGTTGGATGGTTGTATATTGTCAACTAATTTGAGTACATGATCACCCCGTTGGTCATGTGATAGTCATGTTGGTTTGGTATCTAGTCACTGCCTCTATTATAACAACGGTAAACCCTGCATTGTTAATTTCACAATTCAAAATACACAGTCTCTCTCCTTATGTTTAATAACTCAATATTGTTTAATTGAGAGGGTCATAGCCCCAATTAGAGTTGATGCGTGGGTATGTGTGGTTGCCACAAATTTTTAGTTCGATTGATTTTTACGACAGTGGTGAATTGGTTGGTTGATACACAATCACTGTCCTCTTGCACTAAGATTAGTTGGATGTTTAACCTGGAATTGGTTACAATTGCTAAATGATGATCGCACGTGCTGCAATTCTGTGTGTGGTACTTTTACACCATGAATATTTGGTCATTGTAAATATGAGTTCTTTTGGGGCCAAATGATTATTACAACTGGGATGACTGTAGAAATTTCATCCACTGTGTGCATTGTGATTATTCGATTACATGAGACCAAGTTTTTACACAGCATGGCTGGTTGCAATTTGGTTAAATTGAAGCATTACTGTATTAGATTGATAGATCAACACGAGCTATGACTATGTGTTTGAAATTTTATAATGTAAATGTTGCATCATGGTGTTTTGCGTGGCTTCCCACTGTGCATGATATGGATAATTTTGGGTTCCACGCTCAGAAATAGTCACAGAGTTTTAAGCACGATTTTGTGGTAATCCAATTATTTTTTTTTATGAAGATAGGCATGCTGTTGATACCTCGTCATGTTGGATGGATGGCCCAACTTTTTAGAGTCACATTGAATTGGGCTTGTACAGTGACAAAATTACACTTGCATGATTGAATTATTTTGCGCATAGCTTGTGTTGGAATGGTGGTTGTTGTCTGTCTGTTTAAATGTCAATTCAGGTTTTGCAATTTAATCTGGATTATTGGGTTTACTACCCCTATATATGTTTAACGAATATCATTGCATTCTAAATGACAGGCCCGAGTGTAGTGATAGTGTGACTTCATTGTTAATTTTGTAAACATGAATTTTGAGTGTATTTGTCGATTGAAGTAATGGGTGGGCAGTGGTTGATTCTGATGGTTAACGGAGTGGAAATGGTTACTATTTGAGAATTGTTATATGATGCAAAGTGTATAAATGAAAGGAACATAACTCCTTTACAGATTGTGTGGAATGCATACTGTCTTGTGATAACATTGTGTTGGACATTTGATTATGAACAATGAACTAGTTAAATACATAATAATTGTTATTTGGTCACAATGATCGTTGGTTAGTGCATCTCCTTCCACATAATGTTTTATGGATCAATTAATTAATTTTATGAACAATAATCACTCTTTTCCCCTTCCATTATTTAATTTCCCGCTAATTAAAAATCCCATCACCTTCCCATATTCATTTTTCACTCCCTGTTCTAAGATTGATTATAGTCAAGAGAATTTTGGTGTTAAAGCAGTTGGAAGTGGCAGTGTCTTGTTTGGATTACAGTGATTTTTTTTATTTGGTTTTCTTTACAATTGATTGTTGTTTTCATTGATCAGTAACCATGTTCTTTTCCCCCTCATTATATCATGTTTCGCTCAATACAAACCCCTCGCATATCCAAAAACCCTTTTTCACCCCCTGCTCATTGATAAATAGTAAAACAATTTGTATGGATTGGATTGCATGAGTCCGATACATTGCTGAGCCAAATATATTTCATATTTTTAAGAGTTGTCATGTATGGTTATTTAAAATACTATTTTCTAATCAATCATGCATGCAGGAATGAGTTTTTTCAATTGAGGTAGCCATGGATGAGGAAACAAAGGTAGAGGTAATTGGAACAGAGGCTCAAGAACGCCAAGGTTCTCCATACATTTTGATGTTGACTCACAAGATATTGGCCAGTTGTTTCAGGCCAGATTCCTCAATTGGATTGGGCAGGGAGTAGTCCAACCTAGGTCTGAAAGGTCTCCCTTCCAAGTTCCACAAGCCCCTGGTATCCCTGTTCACCCTCACATCTCTTTGCAACCCGAGGTTCCTTAAAATGATGGATGGCAAGAGATTGTCCACCCAATAGTCTCCCAACATCGTGGCTAGCCCAATTTGTCCTTTCCTTCTCCTTCACCTAACAACCAGATTATCCAATCTGCTCCCCACTCACCAGTGCAATCCTCCCATGCTAGAAAGAGATTGAAAATTGAGGCCCACCATGCCCTTGATAAAGGAGAATCCATTGCTCCCCCTTCCCCACCCTCCAATGGCTCTAACAAATCCGTGTCGTCCTGGATGCATTTGAGGGACGATTGTTCCCACGTGATTAGTGAGATTAGGCCCAAGGGCTCGAAACAACCAAAGGCAAATTCAGGGAATTGAAGGGTGACAACAACAATCAAGGAAATATTGCATCACAAAGTGGAAAATATGGCTTTTAAGTTTTATTTTATCTATTGTTTTATGACAGTTGACTTCAAGGATCGTTGGACAACATGTTTTATTTTGGATATATGAGTAATATTTTTGGAAATAATTTCAAATATCATTAGCTAAATTGTCAAATGGAATATGTGGATGGGAGTCATAAGGAGGTGTGTTTTTATTAAATAATAGTTATGTTATAATTGTCATGATCTAATGGGAGTCACAAGGGGTCCCACCTACTAGTTATTATTTAGTTATAACCCTTATTATGATTATTACTTTTCCCCCTAACTAAAAGTTGGTTGAGTGTTTTAATTAACTTAAATAATGAGTTGGTTCAAGTACTTCAACCAATTCTAGTTGGTTAAAAGAAAAAGGAAAGGGAGGAACAAAGGAGGATAGAAGCATAAGCATGCTAAGGTTTTCTCTTTGAGTTTATGTTGAGATAGTTCAGTTTTCATTCATTCATTTATTCATCACAAGCCTAATTCTCTTTTATGATAGCAGGGTCTTATTGTAGACAACAATATTTAGGGTTGAATCACATCATTCAGACACTTGTTTTTTAGAGGTGTTGATCTATCTTTGATATTCTGTGTAGACTTGTCTGTTTGTGAATTAGTTTTCATGACTGACAAAGGCTATTGTGCAGAGTCGAGTGGGCAACAATTTGTGGCAAGTTGATCCATCTTTTAGAGTTCAGTTTTGGTTTTCTGTCAGAGGTCCTTTTGTATGTTCCATCGGGGATGTCTAAGTTTGACTTTGGTCCAAAATTTCTACATGAGATTTTGTAAAGAAAATGAATCTTTGGTGAATTTGAATGAAATAAAGGATTTCTTTATGTCTCATCTATCTTGATTATCATATTGGTGACTTTAATTCTATATTTACATTTATTTCAGCAATTGACATGTTTAGAAAATTAAATAAAAAGTAAATTTTCATCAAGTTATTTATTGAAAAAAGACTAGCCTAAGCACTCGTAATTAATACTTGTGAGTTAGGATGTTATTTTTGTTGGCTATAAACCTAGGGTGACATTACCATCTATTTTTATTTAGCCAAGCAGAATCTGAAAATGATTGAGTAAGATCTTTTCATATCTTTTCCTCAACAATGGTCATTTTATAATTTTCCTTGTGTCTACATGAACTGCAGAGGCTTATTATCTATATGGATGATTGTCTCCTTCCCTATAATGTAATTCTTCCATTAGCGGAAATCTTGTACAATGGAATACATCTCTTTGTCATAGGTGGGGTACTTACATATGACATATGAGAGTGTCACACTATGATAGGTGTTACACACCAAATTCACACACTACTAAGTGGCACACTTATGTATCTCATTCTACTAAGTGTCACACTTATATATCACTTATGTATTGCATTCTACTAAGTGTCAATTTTCCACATTCTTAAGTGTCATACTTATGTATTGTATTCTACTAAGTGTCATACTTGAATGTTTCAATTTTATCATAATGTGGAAGTGTTGGTCATGTTACTTAGACAAATTGGAGAAGAAAACACATCATATGAAGGTTAAAATAATGCCTTTTTCCTTGAGATTTTGACCATGTTTGAATCTCAACACTACCCTTCCCATGTATAGGGAGTGTTCAACTCTTGTCAACACTCCTTGTTCAATTATAAGGGAGTGTTGTCAATGGCATATGCTTAGTGTTGGGGGAGAGTTGAAGTGGTTAGAGGATGTTACAACTATCCCACCTTACTCTAATTGTAATTTCTGAGAGGTTAGTTTGGGTCAAGTATTCGAGTCATATCTCATGGCTCCATCTTAGCAAAAATAAATATCCACGAGATAATCCAAATCCCAACTTATGGAGCTAAATCCTTAACCATTTCCCAAAATAGTCCATGCTAGTTAATCCTACAACTCTTATATAAAGAGGTCATTCATGGGTGAAAAATGGGGGAGAAGGTGATTAATGGATTTCCCCCCCATGACTTTGGGTCGAGTCACAACAGAGAAATACCAAAATTAGAACATTGAAATTGTTAGTGCCAGAAGTTGTTCCTAAACTGCCTTAGGAACAAGCTTGACACATCGTATTTCAAAATTCTCAATAAAGTCTTAAAAGGTGAAAGGATCACATTCTTGGTCTCAGTGAGGCTTATGATTTGAGCTATTTAAGCCACTTCCCTATGTGCAACAAAATAGGTAAATAAAACCTTTGTTTAGTCAAATGAGATTAGATGATATGATTAGGAAGAACTAAGGAACAAAACTGAAAAATTTCACCAAATAACATCATATTCTTTAATGTCTTTTATCAGAAGAAGAATAAATCTTCCCTCAGAAATCCTTTCCGAATAATATTTAAAAGACTTAAACATTCATGTCGAAAATATTGCACTATACCCTATATAGAAACCTTTTCAACACATACATACAATCATATGATCATATAATGACAACAATATGTTTAAGATGAAGAAACAAAGATGATAAACATAGATAAGGAAAACACACTAACCATTGACTTTATTAGCAACTGACATCTTTACATAGGAATAGATAAGCAAAAATAGTCTGAAGGATTTTACAATGAAATCCAAATGTAGGGATCAAACCTCTCCGTCCCTCTATCTTTTTCATTCCTCATATAGATTTTACATCAAGTATATAACATTTAATATCAACATATTAATTAGGTACAACACATAACTAACTCCTAAAAACTACGAGGGTGAATTTCTACCTTATTTTTTGATATACAAAAATAGCAAAATAGCTACTATAGTAAATCTTGATTTCTAGGAAACAACCTTGCAGTAGAATAGGTCTTTAGAAAATCAAGCTCCATTTGGAAAATAAGTTATCAGTGATTGATCTGATCCTAGTCTTGAATTAGAATATAGAAATTCTAATAGGTGGTTGGTCCCATGATCATCCTCTAAAATAGAGCATTGTTGTTACAATTGAAAATACCATGTAGACTGCCTTTAGGAAAACATAATACATCCATATCTCGTGCTAGATGGGCTATATTATCTTCATATAATAATAAGTGGTAGCAGGATAATACTATCATAGAGTCACCATAGATATATATCAAATATAATCCAACAAGATGATAAAGAAAGCATTCAATTAGAATTTCTTCTGGTGGAATGTCATCCCCATCAGAAATCAATTTCATACTAATTGGTGGAAACCTCGAGCTCAAAGAACTGTGAAACTTGTTAGATAGGCATGCTTCTGCAATGACACTCGTTGATGGTACAACAAATATTTTGGGTGAAAGTGAGCAAAATACCATAGAAAAGTGCTTCACTAATTGCTTCCAAAAGGTCTTGCAAGAGAAAATAACATTGCATCCAATTACTACAGTTACTGGAAGAAGTAGTTTGTCGTTCTGAGCCTGACACCCATCATCATTTTGAAAAATGAAAATTCTATCTCAATGTAATGAAAACATGAGACTTTTATCTTGAAAGAACAAGTTCTGATGTACTATCCAATCATAAAAACCTAGAAGAAGAAAGACACATGCCAAACTCCTCTGAACTAAAATTTATGAGAAAATATTCTTTGAGTGTTCTGTATGATTCCTCTATCACCTAATAAATAATGTTTGACAATTGGAGTAAGATATGTATCCATGGTAGAAAAAAACATTAGTGGAATAAATTGCACCATTGATATAAATTCCAATAATAAGAACTACTGTTAAAATCCGAGAACCTTTCTAGCATTTAGAACAAACATAAATTTGTTTATAATTTGGTACAATAGTTTGGCATTCATCAATTGATTTCATGCATCTACTTAATCAACTAGAAGCATTTTTGATTGACAGTTGGTGGGATCTTCCTTATGGAAGCTGCCTTGAACTTGTTTCAATCACCACCTGTGTATTTTTCTTTGCGACCAATAACTCATGACAATGTAGTGAATTTTCAATATGGAATTCATCAATGGAGTGGTAGTTATAACATAAGATAGATATGGAAATTTTAATAAAATCAACATAAAGTGAAAGTGAAAGTGGAATGGTGAGGGGGATGGGTAGGTGAGGTGAGAGAATGAGTGGGATAGATAGGTGAGAGAATGTGGGGTGAGGTGAGTAGTATTTTTTTATTTTATTTATATTTTATTAAAATATAAAATCAAACTTTTATAATAAAATTACACTAAATGAAATTAATCCATGGAAATTGGATGCTTTTAAAAACAGTAGGAGTATCAAAATAGAATAGGAAATCATATGTCGACCATCTCAACAATAGAATAGTTGTAGTGCTACTTTGGTGAATTTTGTTATCGAGGTTTGGAACTTTATGTAGTGCCTTTAAGGCCACAATTTGATCATGAAAATATTAGTGCGAATATTGGCTCCATGGGGGATGGAAATCTCCCTGTTACTCATCAAATCTATGTCTTATATCCATTGGGATATGGAGTCATTCACCTCCTTCCAAAATTATGCAGCTTATTCGAAAACCAAAACATACTTCTGTAAACCAAATGCAAACAGAATGTTGTACTCAAAATGAAAACCAAATACTTGCATTACAAGATTATTTATGCACACTCCTACTCCTACTCCAATCACTGAATTTCTACTTGATCAAGTGTAATTAACTTTCCAATGAAGCCATAAAATCATCTGACTGATAAAATGTAATCCTTGTTTGCAACTAAGTAAGAAGACATGAAGAGAGTATATCATTAACAACAAAAATTCCAAAAAAAACATGTACTCACAACTGCAAATATATGAGATGCCAAAAATTGCAGCATTTGGGATTTGTAGCAATGAAAAATACATCCAGGCTACTATTGGATCTTGAAGCTTATAAAAAACCTCAAGCTGATCTAAGAAAGGAAATTGCATCGGTGTTAGATCTTCTGCAATTTGGTTTGTCTGCAAAACTGAATATTGTTATAGGTTGATTTCACTATTGATCAGATGTTGTTCAATATTTGTTGCATATTCAAGGACAAGAATGGTGAATGAATACTTGTTGATCTCCAGTGATAGTTGTTGGAGCAATTTATTTCACCAATTATGCTCATCTAACTGATGTTCTACAGGGAAATCTTCAACTTATTCTTTATGGTCGAACAAATATGGCATATTTCTCTTGGAACTACACTACCTCTCCTGAGATCTTTTTGACTCATGATTAAAAATATTAAATCTTTTATCTTCACAAATCAATGGTTGTTCTTGGTCTTCAACATCACTGTCTCCATAGTGATCAAACAAAGGTGGACCATTAAGGGATATAACTTGAGAAATATGCTCATAAGATTTTTCAATGATGGGCTCATTGTATGATACTGCAACAAAAGTTTGTTGAAAAGACACTTTCTCTTCTTCATAACCAACCAATGGAGTTTGTTCAACTTCAAATATGTCATAAACAGGTTGATTTATATTGAATTTTTCATAAGAGATGATACTGTATGTGAATGAATATGTTATTACAATGATGAGTGTTCTATATATAAATAACACATGGTGACCATGGTGACCATCCATGAAGAGATGTGTCCCTTAGGTAATAAATATATTTATACTTTATATTATAATATACATATAATATAACTATACTTTATATTTATACTTTATACTTTATTATATATTTTTTTACTTTATATTATAAACAAATTATTACATTGATAATATTATAATTAATAATATTGTTTAATAATTAATAATCATATTATTAATTATTAATCTAGTAGAATGTCTTTCCAATGCTACCCAAACATCAATACTCCCTCTCAGCGAGGGCCGAATTCTAAATTATGCCAAGATTACCTTTGAAGATTACCTGTGGGTAACTCTTAAATAGCTTCAACATGTCACCATGACATCCATTACCTCGCAATTCATATGTACCTCATCATGTGCACCCTTGTGACTTCACAACCAATGCATCCAAGGCTTGTGGGTAGTTCTCAAATAACTACAACATGTCCCCAGGACATCCGCTACCTTGCAATGCATTTGTAGCTCATCACGTTCACCCTTATGACTTCACAATATGAATCCATGGTCGGTTAGTAGCTCTCTAATAGCTACAACATGTCATCATGAGACTATCCAGTTTCCCACAAAAAAATTGGATATCGTATGCATTACATCCAGTACCCTGCAATAACATTTGTACCTCATCTCTTCAACATGCATCGAGGGTCGGTGGTTATCTCTCCAATGGCTACAACATGTCATCATGACATCCACTACCCTGTGATAACATCTGAATCCATCACTCCCTCTAAAGAGGGACTACGCCGAGATTATCCCTAAATTACTCAAACTTCATCCTTGACAACGACTTTGTCAATACATCTGCAATTGTCTCATTTGTAGCCACATATTGGATCCTCATTTATCCCTTCTAAACCATATTGGAGCCTCATTTCTCCCTTCTGTACTAAGTGTCTAGCAACCAAGTGTCACTTCCATGAGACACATACTCCAAGTATGATACCACATGAGCTCACATCCATTGATTGTTGAACATGCAAATCTATACATCCTTGTATATCCGTAGTGAAACATGACTTCACCCCATGCAACCAAGGTCTGTGGGTAGCTCTCAATAGCTAAAAAATGTCCCTAGGACATCAAATACTTATGATGCATCAATACCTAATCACGTGCACTCATGTCTCAGTTCCAACCATTTTTCATGTTGGCTGAGTTCCACATGTCTTAGTGCCAACCATTTTTCATGTTGGATGAGTTACACTCAATGCCAACCCTTTTTCATGATGGATGAGTTACACCTGTCTCTATGCCAACCCTTTTTCATTCTAGATAAGAGCACTTAGTTTCAACCCTTTTCATGTTGTATGATTTCCACATGCCTCAGTGCCAACCCTTTTTCATGCTAGATGATAACACTTAGTGCCAACCCTTTTTCATGCTGGATGAGAACACTCAGTTCCAGCCCTTTTCATGCTAGATGATTTCCACATGTCTTAGTGCCAAAAACATTTCATGCTAGATGAGAACACTCCCTCTAAAGAGGGACCACACCAAGCTTGTCCCTAATGTACTCAATCTTCATCATCGACAATGGCTTGGTAAACAAGTCCGCAAATTGATCCTTTGTAGTAATGAAACTGGAGCCTCATTGCTCCCTTCTGCACTATATCCCTGATATAGTAATATATGATCTCGATATGCTTCGACCTATCATAGACCACATGTTCTTTGAATACTTCATGCAACTTTGGTTGTCACACCAAATGTAGGTCATCTCCAGTCTGCGACCAAATAACCCAGACATAAGTTCTCGAAGCCACACTGCTACTACGCATGCTTCCAAATACACAGCTTCAACTGTATCGAGCACCACACATGAATGCTTTCTGCATATGACAGAGCCTCTTAATCCTTACCATATTACCCAGCTCCCTCTAGAACTGACCGTGTATCTCTCTCTAGAACTGACCGTCCAGCTCCCTCTCAAGCACTAAATATCAACTAAATCTTCAACTTGTTGACTTCATCACATTTCCTCCAAAACAAGTCTCATCATCCTCTTCTTGTAGGTCTTACCTACAAGTCAATCTCAGTCCAATAGTCTACAATTTCCAAAGCCACACTACTTCATGATTTGCTGCACATGCATACTTAGATTTAGCCATACTCAGCACCACACATGATTGCTTCTTGCATCCAGCAGAGCCTCCTTCTCCTTACTGTAGAACCCAAATCCCTTTGGAACTGACTATCTAGCTCCCTCTCGAGCATTGAATATCAATTAAATATTCAACCTATTGACTTCATCACTTGTCCTCCAGAACAAGTCTCGTCATCCTCTTCTTGTAGTTCTTACCTACAAGTCAAATTAAATTCAATAGTCATCAATTTCCAAAGACACACTGCTTCGTGCCTTGTTTCACATGATTCCACATAATCTGCCCCAACCGTACTGAGTGCTACACAACACTGCTTCATGTTTCCCCCTGAAGCCATACTAGAGCCTAGACTGAATCAATATGTTGGATTACTCTTCTGATCAGGAATAGTGTCGGCCCAATCTGAATCCAATTATCCATACAACTCGAACTCATGGTCTATCACATACCTGAGATCACAATCCAATGTACCCTTAAGGTACCTCATCACATGTTTTGTTGCAACCAAATGAACCTACCTGGGCTTATCCATATATTGACTAAGGGTGTTAAAAAAAAACATATATCTGGTCTTGTGTTCATCGAGTTGATCAATGAACCCACCATCTTCCTGTATAAAGTAACATCCATAGTCTCTAAAGTCGTATCCTGTAACAACTTTAGATTTGATACCATAGGTGTAGTCATTTCCTTGCAATCCAACATCCTGAACCTCTTCAAGATTTCTACTATATACTTCCCTTGATTTAGAAAGATCTCATGCTATCTCTGCCATACCTCGGGACCCAAAAAGTAATGCATCATCTCAAGATATTTCACCTCAAACTCAGTAGCCATTTTTTTTTCTCTTATACTCTGAGATGATATTTTCCACACCTATTTAGAAACAGGGCATTCATATATAACAATGGTATTATCGAACCATCATCCACAACCTTAAATTAAAGGTTAGGATTTGCATCGTTGTTTGTAAATCCTAAGATCATCATAAAATTGTCGTTCCTATTATACCATGATATGTGTGCCTACTTTAATCCATATAAATCCTTCTTCAATATACACACTGAGTGTCCCATAGTTGTCATGTACTCAACAGAGTGTTATGTGACTACAAGGACCATTCTTCCTGATTAGGTTGCCATCTGTTCCACGAGAAGAATTTCAGTCCTTCGGGATGTTGAAAGCCACACACTTTGAGGATTATTTCCTTAGAATACTATGTCAGGGTCATTATCCATTGGTCAAATTACCATGACCAATCCCAAGAGAATGTCAGCCCAATGTTGAAACATTAACACTTAAGAATAACTTCTGAAATTACACAAAATCTCAACACTCCCTCTGCATGTGTTTACCTCCTCTTCTTCTTCATTACATGGATGTGCACAAATCTATGTCTAGATATTCTTGCTTCATGTTTCTTCCCGTGACTCTCAATATGTCTCATTCTCAGAGCTATTACCTGTGACGTGCCCAAAACAAGAAACAAGAACAACAAAAAAACATCTCCTAGAGGAGATCAAATTATCTTGCGCACAACTATATACAATGACCCTAGAAATGATATTCCTTCTACTAACACACACCCATCATATACTCGATGTCATATAACTAACCATGTTGATTTTCTAGTGTTAAATTAGACAAGCACGATTTTCCGCAAGTGGTAATTACTTTAGTAAACTCTAGAACATCACTAAGTAATTACACTCTGAAAATTTCAACTACTTAGAAACTTCCACCTCTTCCTTAGATCACTTCCCACATGTGAGAAAGAAAAATATGTGTGTCTATTGTTGTGTCTTTTTATAGTAATATTAAATTGATCCAAAAAAGACATGTCTCTTTGAAAATCAAATTTAAAATTAAATTAAATTTTCTTTCGTATAAATAATTGGAGAATACCTCCTGTAACTACCCAAAGATTAATTTGGTTATAATCCATCCACATAGTATTTGACTTTCTTAAATTGTTCTACCATAATTTGTGCGATTCTTTGTATAAATATAGGTAGAAGTAAATATGGAGTACATTCCTCATATTTATGTAATTAGACATTTTTACTAGAAATTACTGCCCACCATAATTTATGGAATTATTTCTTTAATTTTGGTAAGAGTAAAAAGTAAATATGTTGTACCTAGAGATTGCAACAACCCCATAAATTTAACACTCCCAAGACTTTACTCTACTCTCATTTTCTTGGGCCCTCATGTGAGGGAGTCAAGCCCAGTCTCGCTCTGATACCTTTTCATAAGAGATGATATTGTATGTGAATGAATATGTTATTACAATGATGAGTGTTCTATATATAAAGAACACACGGTGACCAGAGTAACCATCCATGAAGAGATGCGTCCCTTGGGTAATAAATATATTTATACTTTATATTATATTAAACATATAATATACATATACTTTATATTTATACTTTATACTTTATTATATATATTTATACTTTATATTATAAATATATTATTACAATAATAATATTTATAATAATTAATAATCATATTATTAATTATTAATCTAGTAGAATGTCTTTCTGATGCTACCCAAACATCAATAATTTAAACAGTTGTTAACATGATCTACTATTTTTTTATCTTGAAAAATTTCTTCAAGCATTTCATGATCATTTTTTTCTTTCACATGACTATCACTTATTTCAAGATCTAAATATTACTTCTTCAAAAATTGTTGATCTTGAACATGCAGTATGAAAGATAAATGAAAGGGACTAAAAAATTGTAGATCGTGACCTTTTTTTTCAATCTCCTCTTTAATAGAAGAGTTTAAAATGTTTTCTTCACAAACTATCTCTTCTTTAATTTTTGTTTCAGCAAGACCTTCATAAAGTTCATCATAAGAGGAAAAATCCATTGTCCTTTGAGCTCGACATTCATATTTTTCGCAACAAACTTCAAGAAGCAGTTCATGTGGAAAGTACCTTTTACAGTGTTTCTTGAACGTAGCATGGAAAGTTTTCAAAGAACATATGTCGGAAGCAAAAACCAACTGGTACCATTTTTGAGCATTCACCATCTAATGAGTATACAAACATCTTCATGAGAGCATCTTCATGATAGAAATCCCCTTGATCTATGCACTGATGAAACTTTATGAAATGATGTGCAGTATTATCCTCTTCCTTTCCACTAAAAATAGGAATACAGTCTGCACAATATCGGAAAGAAAGCACAAGATTAGGAAATCCAGGAATAGTTGAAAAATTAAGAGGTGTGAACCTCCGAGCCAAGTTAGCTTCCATGGCCATTTTCATCCCGTATCAGTGAAGTTTCCAATATGCTCTTTCTTCATGAAGTGGAGTCACTAGGTGAAAATGTATTTCACTCTACTTGTGCCTAGTTATATTTTCACCATCTACAACTAGATATGAAAACTCTTGTCTTTCTACCCAGGGAAAATATCATCATTTTGTCCCCGACAATGATGCCAAAAGTTGTTCCTAGACTTCCTTAGGAACAATCCTAACACATCTTATTTCAAAATGCTCAATAAAATTAAAAGGTGGAAGGATCACACTCTTGGTCTCAATGAGGCTTATGATTTTAGATATTTAAGCCACTTCCTTACGTGCGACAAACTAGGTAAATAAAACCTTTGTTTAGTGAAATGAGATTAGATAATATGATTAGGAAGAGATGAGGAAAAAAACTGACAAATTTACCAAAGAGCATCATCTTTTTTAATTTCTTTGAACAACAAAAGAATAAATCTTCACTCAAAAATCCTTTCCGAATAAGATTTAAAATAATTAAACATTCTAGTGGCAAAGATTGCACTATACCCTATAGACAAACCTTTTCAACACAGACATACAATCATATGATCATATAAAGGAAACAATATGTTTAATATGAAGCAACAAAGATGATAAACATAGAGAAGGGAAACACACTAACCATTGACTTTAATAGCAACTAATATCTTTACATAGGAATAGATAAGAAAAAATAGTCTGAAGGATTTTACAATGAAATCCAAATGCAGGGATCAAACCTCTCTATCTCTATGTATTTTTCATTCCTTATATAGAGTTTACATCAAGTAGATAACATTTAATATCAACCTATTAATTAGGGATAGCTCATAACTAACTCCTAAAAACCCCGAGGGTGAGTTTATGCCTGATCTACTGATATACAAAAATATCAAAATAGTTACAATAGTAAATCTTGATTTCTAGTCAACAACCTTGCACGAGAATAGGTCTTTATCAAATAAAGCTCCATTTGGAAAATGAGTTGTTCATTCCTCTTATCTTTATTGATTGATCTGATCCTTATCTTGACTCAACAGATAACAAGTTTAATAAGTGGTTGGTCCCATGATCATCCTCTAAAATAGAGCATTGTTGTTACAATTGAAAATACCCTATAGTCTGCCTTTAGGAAAACATAATACATCCATACCTCTTGCTATATGGGATATATTATCTTCATATAATAATAAGGGGTAGAAGGAACATCCTTTCATAGATTCACCCCGAGCTCAAAGAACTGTGAAAATTGTTAGATATGCATGCTTTTGCAATGGCACTCTCCGATGGTAAAACAATATTTTGGGTGCAAGTGAACAAAATACCATAGAAGTGCTTCACTAATTGCTTCCAAAAGGTCTTGCAAGAGCAAATAAAATTTCATCCAATTACTACAGTTATTGGAAGAAGTAGTTCATCAATCTGAGCCTAAAACCCATCATTGTTTTGACAATTGAAAATTCTAGCTCAGACTAATGAAAACATGATACCTTTAGCTTGAAAGCAGAAGTCCCGTTGTACTATCCAATCATAAAAACCTAGAAGAAGACAAGCCCACACCAAACTCATTTGCGCTAAACTTTATGAGAAAATATTCTTTGAGTGTTGTGTATGATTCCTTTGTCACCTAATAAATAATCTTTGACAAATGGAGTAATATATGTATCCACCGTAGAAAAAAATATTAGTGGAATAAATTCCACCATTGATATAAATGCCAATAATAAGGACTATTGTTAAACTCCTAGAACCTTTCCAACGTTTAGAACAAACATAATTTTTTTATAATTTGGTACAATAGTTTGGCATTCATCAACTGCTTTCATGCATCTACTTAATCATCTAGAAGCTTTGTTTCTTGAAAGTTGGTGGGATATCCCTTATGGACGTTTCCTTGAACTTGTTTCAATCACCATTTGTGTATTTTCCTTTGCGACCAATAACTCACGACAATGTAGTGAATTTTCAATATGGCATTTATCAATGGAGTGGTAGTTATAACATAAGATAGATATGGAAATTTTAATAGAATCAACGCAAAGTGAAAGTGAAAGTGGAATGGTGAGGTGGATGGGTAGATGAGGTGAGAGAATGAGTTGGGTGAGGTGAGCGGTATTTTTTACTTTATTTCATTATTTCATTTATATTTTATTAAAATATAAAATCAAACTTTTATAATAAAATTACACTAAATGAAACTAAGACATGGAAATTAGATGATTTTAGAAACAACAAGAGTAGAAAAATAGAATAGACAAGCATATGTTGGCCATCTCAACAATAGAATAGTTGCGGTGCTACTTTGGTGAATTTTTTTACTGGGGTCTGGAACTTCTTGTAGTTCCTTTAAGGTCACAATTTTATCATGAAAATATTAGTGCTAACATAAATCTACCCTCACAAGCAAGCATGAAAACAATAAATAACTACTTTTTCCTTAGGAGGGAGAAGGGAAGGGAGAAGGAGAAGACTTGCACCTTAAACCCTTCATTCAATGTCGATCCCTGCTCCAATTTCTTGAAGGTCTCTGTTGAAAATAGCCTACAATAAGAAACTAAGATAGCATTGCAACAATGTATTTATCGGTTCGAGAAACATATATCAAGTTTATAAATCAAAGAATATATGAACAATAACAACATATAACATTGCAATGAATGCAAGATAGGAGGGAAAGAGATCTCTTATATTATTGAAAATATATGAAATTTGGTTACAACCTATTTCGACTTTTGACACTACTTCGGAGCCAACCGCCTGGGTTCCTCCAAAAGTCCTTCAAGAATCAACTCAAATAAACTAGACTCTTCCTCACATAACCCAATAAGGATAGGATCACACCTTATGGCTATATAGGAGAGGAAGTAACACCACAAAGGAGTTTCCATTTTAGAGGATACTACTCATAGCATGAAAAGATTAGGGAAGCTTGCTAAATCTCAATAGCATAAACTCACACCATCCGACTTATCCTCATATTTTCCCTCAATGGTTATTTTATACCACACCCAAAGAGTTTGAGGAGGTTGAAATTATTTTAGTACGAGATTAGGGGCGTTGGGAAACGAACCCAACCAAAAAACCCACCAAAATTGTGGAATTATTTTATTTTTCATGATTTTTTAGGGCATCCGTAAGATGGAAGCTTGCAAGGCATCGATGTCTACATGTTTCATAAGGGAAACCCATAGATATTAACAAATGTCAAGTTTTTTAGATAAATTTGACGAGGAAAGTTAGGATTTTACTTAACAAGATAGGAAAATGGTAAGGCCAAGTCACAAATGCATATGTGTGGCAATTTGCGCTATCATAGATGCCACCTAATGTGTGAGGTCAGAAGGGAAAATTGATGGCCAAAATACATTACAACTTTGAGAGGAAAGGATGCAGCGAAGTGAAGTCATAAAGGTTCTTAAAAAACCGATTCAAAAATAGAAAATGTCAGCCAAAATCAAGTAAGATTATTCTCTTCCCAAGTCGGGCATACCCATGCTCAGGCGTGGTGTAAGCATGGCCGCAAAATAAATTACACTATGGATCCATGAAATATATGAAAGTATGACTAATGTCCATGGAAACAAAAAATACACAGTGGATCCATGTGATATATATGAAGTAGAAAGCATGACCACGAGGAATACATAGTGGATCCATGTGAAAGTAGATCATAGCCATGAATAGATACACAGTGGAGCTATGTCTCAAAATCAAGAATATATTATATCTTGGAACAATGGAGTGAACAATTTTATCCTATGTAAGTACCAATGTCTATGGAGTCGTACAATATGTTGGGTAGGAGAACATAAGATGTGATGCTCATACTTCACTTGAAGTATTAAAAACAATCTGTCATGGTATGAGTCTACACTATGTGAATAGATGTGTTTGGGTCGAACACAATGAGACACTGCTTAATTCCTATCCATTGATGTATACCATTAACAAATGCAAGACAACCCACCAATTATGATAATGGGCATCAAGGTACCGTGGTACAATCTAACAAGTGTGAATAAATGAGTTGAGGTCAAACACCTAGTACAATCTATCGAGCAAGGTAATTCGATGTATTCCCACTATCAATATTGAAGAAACCTACCATTGATGACTGTAATCCTCAAGGTACCAAATATAACTCTAGATCCATATAACAGAGAAATATGTGTCTAATTCAATAGGAACAGATCTGTTGGAAGGAAGGAATTAAGTCATCCTCCATCATCCAGTACGAGGAGTAGAAGAAGGCCAAAAATTTGGAAGGAATCGGATTAAAATATTTTAAGGACCACATCGAGGTATGACTCTAGCATGCACTATATGGAATGGTGAATGAAAAAGACTCTTTGATTAGTATCCAATAATGAATACTACTGACAAAGATGAGGAATCCACCAATGGGTTCAAATGGAAGCCAAGGTACCACATGAATCCCTATGTGTGATGATTGTTGTTGACGTCAAACACAAGGGAAACTTCTCAATGAGAGACCACTGATGGTTTTTCATTTGTTGAGTGCAAGGTCACCTATCAATGATTTAAATAGGCCCAGGGTGAAACTCTAGGTCATACTCTCAAAGCAATGTATCAGAGTTGATAAGAGTATACCTGCAAAAACGAAGTCAATGGGGACCTTCCATACTTGAACGAGTAAGAGACATAGATACTCTTGATGATGAGATGGACTTGAATGACTTAGGAAGGCCAACTTGCAAGGTCAGATACTTGACTGTAGAATGGTTGACTTAGGATGAAACTTACCTTGAACAAAAGCATGACACATTATGTGACTTAGGTAGCATGACTATAAACTGGGATACATGTGTGATACAGGAGGCATCAACAAACTCTCCATATGGTTAGAAGAATAACCAACCGGGGGAGATAACACTCAATAACGATAAAAAGTATCCTAAAGCCATACTAGAACCAAAATGATGACATATTGACTCAATATTGTGCTTTGTTCAAGGGCGACAAAACTGTTGCCAACAAAAGAGATGG
>ML782555.1:176507-194224 GCA_009831015.1 Picea engelmannii | reverse complement strand
ATATCATCAAATCCTGAAAATAAAATAAAAGAGTGATATAATACAGTGGAGGAAACGAGTGCCATGGGAAACCAAACTAGTTCCATAGCATAAGGAACATAGCTATGCTCAATGCAAGGAAAACATTTGTAGGATAAGGACCCTCAGGGGTTGCTTCCTCCAAGGATAAGGTGTCGAGTTGCAAAGGAATAAATTGAAAGGATGGGAACTGATAGGAATGCATAATAAATGGGCTCAACAACAACATGTTGAAGTTGAAATTAGGCATAAAAGCAGGATTAGTCAATATGTAATGCAATTGGAACTCAACTACATGTTCATTTTCATAAATTTAGTCTCATGAGCCTGAAAAAGTGTAAAACAATACCAAGGAGAACTATTCTAGTCAAAGTTGACTAGAGTATTCATTTTTCATAATTAGTCCATTCGGTCCGAAAAAGGGGTAAACTTGCACTGAATAGACTTCCTTTGAAATCCGCTTAACAAGTGTGAAAGAAAACAAGCTCACTCAGAAAAATTTTCATTTTTAAGGAGTCTGACTATAAACTGGGATACATTTGTGATACAAGAGGCATAAAAAAAATCTCCATATGGTTGAAAGAATAACCAACCAAGGGAGATAACACTCAATAACGAGAAAAAGTCTCCTAAAGCCATACTAGACCCAAAATGATGACATATTGACTCAATATTGTGCTTTGTTCAAGGGATAAAACATTGTTGCCAACAAAAGAGATGGACCCTTTCGCCCCTTCTTTTTGGTTTTTTTATTTTGTTTTGGTCTTTTTCATATCATTAAAGCTTGGAATAATAATAAAAGAGTGCTATAATACAGTGGAGGAAACAAGTGTCATGGGAAACCAAACTAGTTCCAGAGTGCAAGGTACATACCTATGCTCAATGCAAGGAAATCATGTGTTGGATAAGGACACTCGGGGGTTGCTTCCTCCAAGGATAAGGTGTTGAGTTGCAAAGGAATAAATTGCAAGGATGAGAACTGATAAGAATGCATAAGAAATGGGTTCAACAATAGTATGCTGAAGTTGACATTAAGCATAAAAGCCCGAGCGATCAATATGTAATGCAATTGGAACTCAACTACATGTTGATTTTCGTAAATTTAGTCTCCTGAGCGCGAAAAAGTGTAAAACAATACCAAGGAGAACTCTTCTAGTCAAAGTTGACTAGAGTATTCATTTTTCATAATTAGTCCATTTAGTCTGAAAAGGGGGTAAACTTACACTGAATAAACTTCCTTTCAAATCCGCTTAACGTGTGTGAAATAAAACAATCTCACTCGGAAATCTTTTCATTTTTAAGGAGTCGAAAAGGATCTTAAATGAGAATCCATAATGGGGGTAGTCCTGTAGGTAATATCCATAAGAATATTGAGTAATAGGAATGAATCTCATACACAAAGTCATGGCAGGACTAAACAGGGCTCCTGAGCCTAATAGAAAACTTACAGCATGGACACCAAATGCAAAGGGGGTTCTAAGCTAGGACTCCCATGGAAGGTAGGCTCTACCACATGAATTACGACACTTCTAAAAAACAAATAATGTTTTTTGTTGCAACTCATTGGGGTTGATCCTAAGGAAAAATGAAATGGGAAATGGATAATGCAAAAATGCATGGAGGGGAAAATCTAACCTATATGCTAGTTTCGATATCATTACCTGTCATAATGGACCGACACGGAACAAAAGGGTACCAAAGAAAAACGTCTTCAAATTCTTGTATATAATACCAAAAACACTTACCCAGAAGTTAATAAGTCTAATATAGAAACCTTTGATAAAGACAAGTATGAAGGGAATACAGAACTTGAAAAACAGAAACCCTAAAAATACAATATGTACAAAGAACCACACAACCTTGTGACTTATGCATAGTAGTGCTCTAGGTAGAGCCTATTGCTAGGCTTAAGCCAAGGGTTTCATTGGTAAACAAACAATAAATATTATGGTTCATGAGGAGGTTGAAGATCAATAATCATAGCTTCAAGGATGGCCTCATCTGAAGGAAACTCAAAATCCATGAAAATAGGGCTTGAAAGCTCAAAAATACTAAGGCTCGAGGTCTTACAAATAGTAATATCAGACTCAAGAGGAAATTCCATATTAATCGGGCCAATAGGAGGAAGCAAGGGCTCCCATGTCCCCATTGGATAAAACCTCTGATCAATTTTTGAGACCTTGTCTTGAGAAGGATAACATAGCTTTAAAGGATCCTTCTCATGTGTAATTGAAAACCAATGATAAGATGCCACATAATTCACCTGTGGTGGGGAATATTTTACTCGAACACTAGGAACACACAAAGGGGGAACCTGAGGTAAATTTTAACCATGATGGTGATTATCAAATGAAAGTTGATCAATAGTGACAATGCTTCTATTGTGAGGGAAATGAATCACACGAAAAAGAATAGACACCACAATATTCATCGCATACAAATAATCACACCCAAGAAAAAAATTAAATTCTAAAGGGCCTAACAACACTAACATATCGACTAGGATAGTCTTCCCACCTAACGTGACAAGAAACCGAGGAAGAATCCCCATACATTCGCTATGCATTATGTCAAAATCCAACAACTCACTGATAGTTGACACAAGCTTGGGAGAACCCAAAGATTTCCAAGCCAAGGATGATAAAATACTTGCAGATGATCCTTCATCTGCAATAGTTCGGAAAATTATTGATTTATTAACTCCAACCATTATCTGGAAGGGTGCATAAGAAGGACGGCGAGGCTCTACAACATCATTCTAATGAAATGGAACCATCCTAGGACTTGGAGGGAGCGTACTAAAAAATAGTGGAATTCCTCCTTGTTCAGAAGGTTCTGAACTGGAAATGTTAAGGACATGGTCAAAAGACACATCAATGCCCAAAATAGGAGTGGGATCAGCTGGATATTGCATCAATGAGATCACCTCCTTAGAATTTTCACTCTCCAAGAGAAGAGCTGGATCGATCGCAGATTTCATCAGTGAGACCACTTCCTCAAGCACTGCTTGAATATGATGTGAGACAAAATGGTCAAGAGATGCATCAGCCCCCCAAAAAAGAGTGGTTTCATCCAAATATTGCATCAACATGACTTCTTTTTCAACCAAATACTGATTAGAATGTTGGGAAACTGAAGATGACTCAGAACTAGAAGAGTCGCCAGACAATGACCATGCTTCTCATACCACAGAGATATAAGGGCACAAATAAGTAAGGTGATATCATTTTCAAATATTAAAAGTGAACTTGGGCTTATGCCATATATGTCTAGGCTTCTCAACTATATTAGTTCCCCCAACATGACTTGTAGTGGCCAGTAGGTTTCCCCCAGCATGACTAGTAGAGGTTGGTTTCACATCTCCAACATGAGTAGCATAGGTTGGTGACAAGACTCCAACATGACTCGCAGAGGTGGGTGACTCGATTCCAGTATGGATAATAGTGACTGGACTTTTTCTCCCAACATGACTTGTAGACGTTGGTTGCATGCCCCCAATATGACTAACATAGGCTACTGACATGACTCCAACATGACTCACAAATGTTTTTGACCTATCTCTAACATGACTTGAAAATTTTAGTAGATGATCTCCAACATGACTTGCAAAGGTTGGTGATGCTCTTCTAGTATGACTAGTAGTGACTAGATGCGTGCCCCCGACAATGGTTGGTTGCTTGTCTTCAACATGACTTGTAGAGTTGTTGATGTAATGCCAATATGACTCACAGTGACTGGACTTGTTACCCCAGCATGACTAGGAGAGGTTGGTCGCTCACCCCTAGCATGACTTGAAGAGGCTGGTGATAGGTCTCCAACATGACTAGCATAGGTTGGTGACTTACTCATCTTACTCTTCCTCTTCCTATTCCTTTTAGACTTCTGGTTACTGGTAGCAATAATTTCACTAGAAGAGGGAGGAGGAGGAGAAGTAAACTTTGCGGATGTAGAAGGCGAAGGATGAAAATCCGTACGATTCCCCTAACATAAGGTTCTTATTTTATAATCATTAAGAGAATTTGGGACATTTGGATTGGCCCACAACCAAATTAGTAGTCCTACATTCAACCCAAGAATTTTCAAAGTGGCCATCAAGGGGGCATCAACATTTCCAAAGAAAGAAAAAACACAATAATCCCCTTGGGAAAGGGTCCCTTGGTTGGTATCCTCAATAAATTTGGCCATATCATTCTTATGCATAGGTTCATCCCTAGGGGTATTTTTCATGTCCATAAAAGTCTCACACACTGATTTTGATGAACCGGTGGTTTAAAAACCCATTCTTTCTAGGAGGCGTCTCCATGCTTTCAATAGAAATACCAGGGATCCTTCCCAACCAGTGGATACGTTGGTCAACCACCCTAAAAAAATGATCCAAAAAAGGTGAAAATGAAACAACCTAAGGCCAACTACACAAAGAAACACTCTAATAAAAATACCTAAGAGAAACATCACAATCAAATAGATTTTCCAAATGTTTATCTCAGGTGGATGAGGTCCTTAGTCGAAAGAAATGAAAAAGTGGAAAGGGACCTTCGGGATGAAAGCAAAAGTTGATTAAGTCTCATGGACCAACGAATGAAGGAGTGAGAAGCAATTATCCATACCTCCACTAACTAAACTTATCTGGTTCAAGCACCCATGCTTCGCAGGGCACCCTCCAACAGTATTGAAAAGTGTGCTACGAAATATGCCCCAGATACCATGGCAAGCCCCCATAGTCACTTATGAGATCCCTAGGAAAATCCACTAAGGTAACCAACTCACAGTCAGCATCCACAAGGTACAGTCGACATTCGGGATCGAACGTATGATAAGGTTAACAAATCTGGAAGCTTCGAAAGCGTCGCCTCTCAAGGAGGTAAAGGCATTAGCAAAACCCCCAATATATGATCTCTCCACTATGCTTATTCAAGCTTCAGAGGGCCAATCTCCTCATCTGTCCTTCAAAATACCTCATGTTTATATCTTGTGTTAGAGGAGGATCTCTGCTATACTTATACAACAGTTGGATTTGAGACTCTCCCTAGCTTAGACTCCTATATTTGTTCAATTTCCTTGGAGAATTATCTCTCCAATCTTATCCAAGGCCCTAACCCTAAACTTGTTTGTGAACCTTAGAAACAATGTCTAGTATATTTTAATATTAGCTTTTTCTTTAGTGGTTGTTATTACTCAAGGGGTATGGAGGTGCAACTGATGTTGTTTGAGATGCTTACAAAAATGAAACTTATAAGAACATTAGAAAATAAAAATTTACACTAATTATTCAAATGAAAAAAGAGTTTCAAGAAATAAAATGCATGAACAATCCTTCAAACCTTTAAATGCATATTTTTTATTTTCTAATGTGAAATGAAAAAAAAGGAAAACAAAAGGATTTTATTTCTTAATTTTCTTTTGAAATGCCTTCCAGATGAGAAGAAAACAGAAACCTATGCTAATACATTTTTCTTTCTCAAATAACAATGCAAAGAAATAAAGAGACCTCACTAGCAGAATTTTATTTATTTTTTCTTTCTATCAAAGAAAAACTAACAAAAGATGCTAAAATAAATTGAAGGATACACGATTCATGCCCCCCCAAGCCATGAGGAGAAAATTTGAAAAAAAATGAAAATTATTTCTCTTTAAAATTCAAGCTAAAAGTAAGCCACGAAAATTGGGAAACCAAGAACAAGGTATTTTCTGTGACTTAGAATTTTTAAAAGACCTAACACAGTGATACAAAGAAATCAAAAAATCAAGAAGCCGAGAATGACCTAGAGAATCCCCTAAATCTCCCAGATACTGAAAAAAATATATATATTTCAAAAATAGTACATAGGTCCATGACTGTGTGAACTGAGACTCGTGGATGTCTGTGGGTCATACACAAAAAAAACATGGATATCTGTGAGTGATATAACATAAAATTGCGGATAACTCTGTAAGATTAGAAAAATAAAAAGGACTTTCAATAGGGAGACTCCCAGAAACTTATGGAAAAGTTTACAGGTAATAAAATCTTTGCAACAAAGCTTGGAAAACAAGAAAACTCACAGAAATAAAAACAGATTAACAAGACATTCTACAACCGACCCAAAAATAGGACAATTCCCTAGTATGGTTTCCAATTTTGATTAAGGGACTTTTCCCCCATGACTTTGGGTCGAGTCACAACAGAGAAAGACCAAAATGAGAAGATTGAAATCTACCCTCACAAGCAAGCATGCAAACAATAAATAACTATTGTTTCACTATGAGAGAGAAGGCAATGGAGAAGGAGAATACTTTCATCTTAAACCCTTTGTTCGATGTCGATCCCCACTCCATTTTCTTGAAGATCTTCTAGTCTCTGTCAGAAACAACATGCAATAAGAAACCAAGATAGCACTGCAACAAGGTAGTTATAGGTTTGAGAAGCATATATCAAGTTTATAAATCAAAGCATATATGAAAAATAACAACATATAACATTGCAATAAACACAAGATACGAGGGAAATATATCTCTTATATTATTGACAATATAAGAAATTTGGTTACAACCTGTTTCGACTTCCGACACTGCTTCAAAGCCAACTGCTCGGGTTCTGACACTGTAGAATAAAGTTGGTTACAACATAAAAATGAAAGTATAAATATAACAATAGTTTCATAATAGAATTAACATAAAATACACACAACAAATAGCAGGTAAACACATAAGAACACTTATATTTTGAAATAGTCACCAAATACACGCAAACCTTAGAAATTCCTCCTAGCCATATACATTGTGTCTCATAAAATATCAGCCACTGGTCACCCCTGATCTGAGACTATAAAATCCATCAGGGAAGGCTTCTTAATCCAAACTAAGGTCTAAATAGCACATTAACACTCAGGTCAAGGTGCCAACTACTGCAACTAACCTACAATATCTCATTTCCCACAATGTGTCCCACCCTAGGAAGTGTGCCCCTTCTCTTCTCAATAGTCATTCAGCTACCCCTTTTCCCTTTCGAGGCTTTAGCAATAGGCTAGAAAAAAGTCTCGAAGCCTTGTATCTATTTCCAAACAACCAGGGAACAATTCCCAACAATTCTCTCACCCAAAGAGAATTCCCATGTGCCTAAAAACCCACTTATTCAAAGTACACATGATCCGGACAACCTTCTTCTTCAACTCATATTACTCAGGCTTATTGGTTACCAACATCTTTCAAGGCTCCAAAGTACAAGTAAAATTCAGAATGGCAAGGAGGGTACGGATGGAAAGAGTCAAAGTGAGAATGATGAGTGAATGTACTAAGCTCTTACTTTTTATATGCATGTTACAAACTTGACACTTGTCATGTTGGGAAATACATGGGCCCCACATGGTGATACGTTCCTCCCCCCTTAGGAACCTAGGACATATATGAATATGTATCTCATAAACTATACTTTAAGAAATATTATTATAATATTTCCTTGGATTAATCCCCTTTGTCTTAGCTCCTCTTCTTAGACCCTTATTACCCCCTTTCCTCTAGTGGAGTTTACTCCCCCATACTCTTTTTTTTGGTTGGTATGAAAAAGTGATGTATTTTAATTAATAATTTGGGTCTGGTTACATATTACAATGATAAATTCACTGTCCTTTTAACATTTTGTCTCTATAGCCTAATAATCACACAAGAAATCTGGCCTCAAAACATATTTACAATGGCACTCTAACCCAACAACCTATATGTACATTTACAATTGGGGTTCGTCCTAGGGTATTACATTCCCCTCCCCCTTATTTTTTCACTGTCCTCGGTGCATTATATACATACGTAAAATCAAAATATTCAAAAATCTTCAAAAATATGTAGGTACTCCTTCTGCATAGCATCTTCATGCTCTCAGGTTGCACCCTCAGGACTGTAATAGGTCCACTGGACCTTTACCAACCCTATTTCTTGATTATAGAGCAATTTGACATTCCAATCCAATATGCACACTAGTTGTACTTGGAAGTATCTGTCTCTCTCCACCTGAATCACATTCCAATCATTTACATGATTAGCATCAGGTACATACCTTTTAAGAAAAGACATAATGAATACATTATGAATACACATGTATGTAGGTAGAGAAAGCATGTATGCAACATGGCCAATCCTTTCCATGATTTCAAAGGGTCCATAATATCTCGTTGCCATCTTTGCATAGTTCCCCAACTTCAAGGAACTTCTCTTGGCCTTCACTTTTAAGAACACATGGTCACCCACTTTAAACTCTCTATGAGTTCTTCCCTTATTGACATAGTTTTTCTTCATGTCTAGGGAAACCTTTAAATTTTGTTTTATCTTCATCACCTCGTCTTTCGTTTCCCTAAGTAACTCTGTCCCAACTATTGCTATGTCTGCTAGGTTGTCCCAACTCACTAGAGTATTGCACTTTATTCCATATAATGATTCAAATGGGCTCATCTTTAAATATTATTGATACCCATTATTATAAGCAAATTCAACTAAGTCAAATAATCTTCCCATTTTGATGGTTTATCCATCACGTACATCCTCAACATATCCTTAATCATTTGATCGAACCACTTTGTTTTCCCATTTGAATCCGATGATATGTTGTGCTAAAGTTCAGATTTGTCCCAAATCCTATGAATAATCCTTTCCAAAATTTTGATGCGAACTTCGGATCAAAAACAATTTCTTTAGGTACTCCATGAGTACTGGAAATTTCTCTCATATAAATATCAACAATGTTAGTTTCCTTGTGAGTTAGTTTCATTGGAATAAAATCAGTAAATTTAGTAAGTTTATCCACCACCACCATGATGGAATCATGTTGCTTGGTTGTTCTAGGAAGCTTGGTGATGAAATCAATTGTCACAATTTCCCATTTTCATTCACAAATGGGTAATGGTTGTAGTAAACCAGCTGGATGTTTGTGCTCAACCTTGAACTTCTGAAATTGTAGACATCTATAAATGTAATCAACCATCATTGTTGCACTATAATTTCCAAATTTCACCCAATTACGGCTTGAAAATAACCAGTAAATGATTGAATTGCTGATATTTAATGTCTAGGTTCAATTCCATCGAATTACCCATGAATTCTTCCCAAATTTCTCTGCAGTAATTTTGTCAAACAATTTATAGACATTTACTTATGACATTTTGTCAACTGTTTGCAGGCATACTCTGCAAATACCAGTTCTATGCTCTATCTTTGGCCCATGTAGGATTAGTGTCGAAACTGAGCTCTGCATATGAATAATTTATGTAGTCTAACAACATAAAAATGAAAGTATAAATATAAAAATAGTTTCA
This sequence comes from Picea engelmannii, assembly GCA_009831015.1. NCBI lineage: Eukaryota > Viridiplantae > Streptophyta > Pinopsida > Pinales > Pinaceae > Picea > Picea engelmannii. The sequence continues at coordinate 184,925 of ML782555.1, read as the reverse complement.
TAACAAAATTAGCATAAAATACACAAAATAAATAGCAAGTAAACACATAACAACACTTATATTTTGAAATAGTCACTAACTGCATGCAAACCTCAGACGTTCCTCCCAACCATATACATTGTTGCTCATAAAATCTCAACAGCAGGTCACCCCCAAGATGAGAATTGAAAATCCACCAGTGAAGGCTTCTTAATCCATACTAAGGTCTAACCACCACATTAACACTCAGATTAAGGTTCCAACTGTTGCAACTAGCCTACAATATCTTATTTTGATCCACAACCTGTCCCACCACAGAAAGTGTGTTCCTTCTCTGCTTAACAGTCCTTTAGCTTCCCCACTTCCCTTTCAGGACATCAACAACATGACAGATAAAAAGTCTCAGAGCCCTATAGCTATTTCCCAACAACTAGGGAACAATTCCTAGCAGTTCTCACACCCATAGAGAATTCCCATGAGCTGGACAACTGACTTCTTAAAAGTACACATTGACCCGACAACCTTCTTCTTCAACTCATATTACTCAGGATTGTTTGTTACCAACAACTTCCCAAGCTCCCAAGTACAAGTAAGATTCAGGATGGAAAGAGTCAAAGCAAGAATAAAGAACGAATAATTAGAATGATGAGTGAATGTACTAAGCTCTTACTTTTTATATGCATGTTCCCAACTTCACACTTGTGATGTTGGGAACTACATGGGACCCACATGGTAATACATTCATTCCCCCTTAGGAACCTAGGATATATATGAATATATATATCATAATCTAGAATTTAGGAAATATTATTCTAATGTTTCATTGGCTTAAACCCCTTTCACTTATCTCCTCTTCCTAGACCCATAGTCCCCCCTTTCCTCTAGTGGAGTTTGTCTTTCCATAATATTTTATCTGGTTGGTTTGCAACAATGATGTATTTTTATTAATAATCTAGGTGAAATTACATATTATAATGATAGGCTCGTTGACATTTTAGCATTCTATCTCTCTAGCCTAATAACCACACAAGAACTTTGGCCTCAAAACATATTTACAATGAAACTCTAGCCTAAAATATTCTGGCTCACCAATCTATAGGCACATTTATAGTTGGGGTTCATGATAAGGTATTACAAGCATGATTTGGCTTCCATGGGTCAAGGAGCTTGGTTGAATGTGCCCTTTTTGGAGTAGCTCTTGAATTTGGCACTTGATTTCCTCATTTTATAAGAGAGAGTTTTTATATGTTGGTCCATTAGGTAAAGGGCCAGGGATCATATCGATTGAATGCTTGACCTGACAGTGTAGAGGCACCCTGATAGGTGAGGTGAATATGTCTCGATATTCTTCCATGACTTTGTCCACTTGATTTCGTTGTGTAGAGAATCCCTGTGGAGAATCCATGGATGTGGCTATGACCTTTAATTCACTTTGAAAGAGAATAATGAAGAGGACAAATTTACCAATATGGGAGACAACCTTCCTGCGCTTCTTAGCTGAGACCAAAGAAATTACAGTAGGTGGAGCTACCTTTGGTATCCTGTATAGTTGTTTGTGCAAAGTGGAAATGATACTGTGAGGTCTAAACTCATATACAATATGACATTTCCACATATATGGATGGCCTAAAATAACATCAAAAACTTCAAGTGGGTCAGCATCACACAATACCTCATCCTTGAAGGGCTTAATGCCATAGGGCAGACGACACTATTGATTGAAATGGAGGTATCATCCTTAGTTGAGCCACTCGATGTTGTATGGTTGAGAATGTGGTGTTGTTGGAAAATTCAACCACTTGATAACCTATGCTAATATTAGGTTCTTTTGGATTCCTCTATCAACAAAAAAATGCAGTAGAATACATTTCACCCACATCTGTGAGTGAAAAAGGTGATCACCTTCCTCTGGATCTTTCGGTTCTTTTGGATGGACCTTGGTGATAGTGATTGTGGCACAGGGTTCTGCATCAATGAACTGCTTCCCCTTTTCTGGCTCTAAATTAGAGTTGGAGCATGGAATTTACTCCGAGGCTTTCATTTTGGCCACCAATGACTACTTTAAGCGACATTCATCAGTGTTGTGCCAGGGACTTTTATGGAGATCACTCCATTTCCCAGTGTCTTTCTTTGTCTTCCAATTACCCTTCTTTCCTTGTAGCTTATATTGTTTCAAGAAATGAGATACACTTCCACACTAAACCTAGAATAAGAGAAGAATAATTTATTCAATAATGTAAATGCCAAAACAATCACACAATACACAAATATTTTACCCTGGAAACCCAAACTAGGAAAACCAACATTCCTTGAGTGTTCTACTCTCTTTTTGTCTTATTCAATCTGAATAAAATGTTACATGTCTAACCTTGGTACACACCTAAGATATAATCGACATAATACCCTCTTGCTTACGCAAGAACAACCCTGTATCTAGTCTGTCTTACATTTGCATGACCAACAACCTCTAAATTACAGAGTCTTGGTGATTATCCATTCATCATCTAAAGATTTAAGATTTACATTTACAACCTTACAAAACACCTCTTTATAGGATTTAAAACAAGAAAACCCTAAATACTTGGCACCCAAAAATGGTTATAAATCCATGTAGATCATTGGCTACAAATACCATGAATCTCAAGATTTTGTTATAGTCGACTCCAAGTTGGATTACCAGTCGACCTTCATTCAGTCTTCAATTGGTCGCCACATGCCTGCATGTCGATCTCTTTTTGGTTGACCTCTTCTAATTTTTATTGATGCCTTTACCGTGTTGAACCACCTCGACCTTTGACTTCGAATTTACCCAGTCGACTAACCTTGACCTTCGACTTGTTGTAGAACTACCTCGAATTCAATCGTTATTCGATCCACTTCGACTAGACTTTCAATGCAAAGAACATAACAACAAAAAATTCTCCCACTTGTTGTCTTCTTTGCTAAAACCAAGAGATTCATGAAATTTCATTCATAGAACCATGGAAAAAATGCCCATTTCTTCTCTGCACCAAGAGAAATTCACAACAATCACAGACTTAGTCAATGAGTCTGTTATGTTTTCCAACGTGTCTCCTTTCTCCAGTAGAACCTTGCTACTTTCCAACATATCTCTTAAGAAATGGTATTGTACATCAATTTGCTTAGTCTTCGAATGATAAGAATGGTTCTTTTCCAAAAATATTGTGATTTGACTATTGAAACTTATCTTGATAGCTCTTTTCTCAAACTCGATTCTTGAAAGCAGTCTTTGTAGCCATACTGCTTCCTTGGTTCCATAAGTGGCTACCATGTATTCAACTTCTATTGTTGACAAGGCTACGACCGCCTATTTCTTACTCATTGATCTTATTTCTCCATTGAACATCTTGAAGACATATCCATTGTTCAACCTCCATCAATCCATATCTCCATCCCAATCAAGATCGACAAATCCATGTAAATTTAATTTACCACTGTCACCTCTAGGTTTTCCTTGGTAGCATATAGCATAGTCCTTCGTTCCACACAAATACCTCAATACTCTCTTGACAGTTGTCTAGTGCTCCTTTCTAGGTGTTTCCATGTACCTGTTGAACACTCACACTGCATGGGCAATGCATGGTCGAGTGAAGACCATTGCATAGATTAGACTACCAATAACAATTGCATAGGGAACACATGCCATGTCCTCTATTTTTTCCTGTCTTTTTGGAAATTATTCAGCAGTTAGCCTTGCTCCCACAAGAATTGACACCTTCACTAGTTTGCAATCTTGCACATTGAAACGTTTCGGAACGGTTTAAATATACTTCATATGATTCAACCATTTATTTCTAGTGGCTCGATCTCTCTTAATATCCATTCCCATAATGAAGTTAGATGCATTCATATAATTCATGTCAAACTTGGAGGATAACTGCTTCTTCACCTCCTTTATTGTGTCTATGTTGTTTCCAATCAACAACATGTCATCAACAATATTGCATTTGTTTTGGCTTCCTGTTTTACGTTAGAGTGCACTTGTGTCAAAGTTGCAATTCTAAGTTTGGTTTCTCTTTACAGACAACTGTTTCCAAACATGTCTCTCTAAGATCCCAATTTTATCAATGAATTATATCCATGTTTAGTGCAAAAACTACTAGTAGAGTTTTAAGGCCTCCTAATCATTATGGAAGTTGACTCTTAGGATCAGCTGTGACATCCTATGTATTTGTCAAACTCCAATACACCCTATATAAATACATGCAGACAAAAAAATAGCAGTACTCCTTTAATGAACTCAAAAGCTCATCCAATACTATTGTAGCTCACAAATTAGAGGCAAACCATTATTGAAATAAAACTAAGTCAAACCAACTATAGCTCATGGTTAGTAGCATACTCATAAAAAAAATGTTTTTAAAAAATAAAATACTCATATTTTAGGCATTTTCCCCATGCCTTACTATACTTCAAAAATAGGTTTTTCTTGAAATAGTGACTAATGGTCAATAGGGGCTTGGTTGGTTTGTAAAGGGAGGGTGGTGATATTCCCCCTAGTGACATGTTCAACCATTGTCGGCTAGTGCACCATTGAAAGTGGGTTTTTTATTCCAGTTGAGGCCAAGTGCACATTTTCCACATTGTGATACAAGAAGCATTTGTCAAAAAAAATAGTGGCCAATGAAAATCATCTTTTGAAATTTCACCTTGATTATTTTCTTTTTGTGTGCTCATTCTCAAACTATGAGATCTCAACATTTCAACTTTCAAATATATTCATATTAGAAAATTTAAATATGAATGTGTATTTCATACAAGGACCCACAATTTTAAATTTTAATACAGAATTCGTTAGACCTTCCAATGGCATTGGAATTTATATCTACGAGAAAAAAATTGTGAGATGGTTTTGCTACTTACTATCTTGAATCTATTCACATTAGAAACCATTTCAAGGTGAAATTATTGTGACTACTCTCACATTTTTTTGTTTTTTGAAACTCAAAGTTTGTTATATTACAAGATGTCAAATAGTCTTTATTGCCATTTAAATGTTGAATCAATGTATATGGAAAGTCTAGGAACAATGTATATTTATAAAAAGGATTTGTTGGTAACCATGGTGAGTATTGAATTCATTGTTGGCATAAAAACCATGTCCTAAAATCTTAGATCATTCACACAAAAAATAATAGTTAGGTATCCTAACAAAAGAGAAAGGCATAAAATTGGTTTCAGGTTCAGATTAACGTAATTGGATTCAACTTACCTGGGTGGTGGTCACTAATAATGTAGTAAAAAACATGCTTAACAGTATCTCCATTTAATTAGATTGTATTTATGATGATCAAGTACACTATTCAAAAATCCCTAGCTGCACACAGTGCACATAATATTTTATGAGACTCTATTTATATTAAGAGCTAATTGCTACATACAATTTTCACTTCGCATTGGGTCATACCACATACAATAAACATGTTTTGTTGGCTAGTAAGTTGATAAAAAGGCTTGTTGGTCAACATGAATTAGAAGGTCAAACAAAGAAACAACTACTTTTATTAGGAAGCATTGTATCTAGAGAGAAAACGAACTTGAAGTCATATGATCTTACTAAACTCTATTATAATACACAAGCTCATTGTTACAAAAGATTTTCAATTTGCATTTGGAGTATATATGCATCCCATGACCACAATTGATGTAAATGTTAGTATCGATTCTAGATACTAGGGCCAAATGATTTAATTTGCAATCCAAAAAATATTATTGTTCAATATGGAAGCATTGAGGTTGTAATCACATACACAAACATTTATTATTCCAGAATGGTTGCATGAAATATTCTTGGGATATGAAACCCCAACACTTTACAATGAACCAATGTGGTTGATACTCTATATGTTATCAATTCTAGGGACACTTTACTTGATGTTGGTCACTTCATAAAATTTTGAGCAATGACATGCACAACAGCCACAGGGTTGTTGTGCATGCCAATTTGGCATGCACAACAACCACAGGGATATTGTGCATGCCAATTTGGCATGCACAACAACCGCAGGGCTATTGTGCATGCCAATTTGGCATGCACAACAGCCATAGTGGCTATTTTGCATGCCAAATTGGATGTTGTGCATGCCAATTTGGCATGCACATAAGCCACAGTGGATGTTGTGCATGCCAATTTGGGTTGTTGTGCAAGCCAATTTGACATGCATAAAATCCACAGGGCTGTTGTGCATGAAATCCTTTCTTGAAGTTGGTGATAATTGTTGGCATTTGATCAAAACCAAGGTTCTCATAGGTTCTCATAGCCACATATTACAATAGAGTTGTGCAACAAGTGTCATAACATTCTTTACTCAACATGAATCAATCTCCAACTGGTAACAACAAGAAAAATTGACAACTAAGTAATCAAAAAAAGACTGTCTATGTGAGAGTGTGCATGTGTGTAACTCTTTCCTTTTAGCTTTAAGGATCTTTTATAAGTCCACATCTAGATAAAGTTGGCCATGTCAAGTTTTGTTAAAAAATAGGATAAGGATGACTGTATCAATCTAGTATCCATGTCATATCATTAATTAGACTCCACAACTCTTAGCTATTTGTAGCTGACCTACTATGCATCCCTTTATTCCTCTTTTTCATCCTTTTCATCGATAGTTATGTTCCTTTATCATGCAATGTTTTCCATCCAGTCTTTCACAACCCCCAAAATGAACGGGGCAATAATCATGCCATGTCATTTGATAATTCGATTCCCAACAAGGTTGGGTATGGGTCCTTTTATCAATGACTTGAATTACTTCAAAATCCACAAATGTTTTGTAAGGTAGCTAGAGAGGTAGTGGGGGGCCCCAGAGGGCCCATAGTGATAATAGTGGAGGTCATTCAATGTAAGGTGGACTAGGTCCACTATATTATTAAATAAGGCCCACTATGGTAGTTAGATATAATAAATGGGTAATTAGATATAATAAATGTAAGAGGACTTCTTAGAAGGTTCTACTTCTAGAAGATTCCTCCTCTAGAATGTTCTTAGGATATGATAACACTATATAAAGGGGTTCAAGCAATGTAATGAGATGTGAAGAGAAGTATTGTATTTGGAGCTGAAGCTCATTAGGAGGTTTCCCCCTCGAAGAGGCAAGTGAACAGGAGAGGATCCCTTCCATAATAGGATCCATTGTATGGTGTTGCCCTACCTCAAGGGTTTCTATAATAAAGTTATGGTCTTCTATATGGTTTCATATATCTTGTGTGGTGATTGTATTCAGATATACTTGGATCTATTGTGATATTTTGTATTCAGGTCTTTGGTTCTTAACAATTGCTATCAGAGCACTTTCCTTAGGCAGATATTGTGGGAAAATATTTTTTATTTTTGCAGATTTTTTTTTTCGGAGCAGAAAAAAGAGGGCCGCGACATTCTCGAAATTTTTGGTACATTTCTGTGCAAAATTTTCAGAAAAGGTTTGTATATATGAGTTCCTCTCAGAAAAATACCCAATTTGAAAGAAAAAAATCGTCCAAAATGGAGTCCGGAAGGTGAAGATATTGAAGTTTTAAAATATGCAAATTTTCAGGGTTTTTTCCACGTACGACGATGCGATTTGTTTTTGTTTCTGTAGCATTTGGAGGCCTAATTTTCTCAAAAAAATTACATATATGAGTTCCTCTCACAATTTCACCCAATTTCAAAAAAAAATCAGCCGAAACGGAGTCCGGGAAGTGAAGTTATGAGCATTTTAACTTCAACAGTTTTTTAGGGTTTTTCCAGAAAAAGCCACGATTTTCTGTCGTAATTTATTGGGTGAGTTCATAGGATGCTCAGATGGCTATTTATTCTCAAAACCTCAAATAAATTATTGAATCATTCAAATCCCAATTGTTTCACACATTGGATGACAGATTGGATTCATTTTCACATGGCCTCACAGTCAGCCTCACAGATAGCCTCACATATGGCCTCAATGATAGTTTTCGTAGTATTCAAGATTCATTGAATAACATGCAGGAGATATTTCTTATGGAGGGCCTCAGGAATGAATATAATCAAGAAATATATGCTTGGTATGATTTTGAGGCAGATTGTGATGATTGGTATATGGATAGTTGTCATTTCTGGGATGGCAACCACTTCCATATTTTATTTGATGACTCCACTCCACCTTCTGTAGAGAAAATCAATGTCCCACATCAGGAGCTAGTTACCAACGTTCAGTCTGCATATTCTACAATGGTATTATTCCTTCCAGATTCTGTTATGACCCTTTTACACTATGTGGATGGATCTTCTTATTTGGATCCACATGATAGGTGTCAGTCTTTGGAGCATGATTTGGAGTTAGTTATTGGGTTCCAAAATCTTCCACGGGGAGTTCACATGAGCAATTGGACATGGGACTCGAGCTTACAATGGTGGTTGGACTGCTTCAGCATGGTGGATTTCCTTTCTACATGGGACCT
>ML782555.1:142382-169780 GCA_009831015.1 Picea engelmannii | reverse complement strand
AAAATGAAATAGTTTTCCCCCTCTCTATTTGAGTCAAGTCCTTCGTCTAGTATTTGAAGCTTCATTTCATTCTCCTTTGCAGTTGGATGAAATGAAGCTTGGGGGGAATTTTCCTCAGCCTCTGGACTTCATGCTGAAGTTGATTCGCTAGATTCTTAAGCTGGGGGCTAAGTACCAACCATGTGAATTCGTAGATAATGCGTTGGGAAGTTCAAGCATAGTTTTCTATGGTTCAAGCTTGTGTAAAAATGAAACCACTTACCTCAAGAATAGTTTTGTTTAGTTTTTAAGCTTGTGTAAAAATTAAAACCTATTCCAAGCATAGTTTTGTTTTGTTTTAAAGATTGCGTAAAAATGAAAACAATCCCGAGCTTAGTCTTTTTTCTTTCTCATGCTCGTAAATACATGAGAATAAGTTACCGAGCTTAGTCTTTGTTCTTTATCATGCTCATAAATACATGAGAATGCAACCGAGTATACTTTTATCACTTTTTTGGACTCGTAAAGGTTATACGAAAAAGGAACCCACTGGAGTTCCCTTTAAGCTCTTTTCAGACTCTCTAAACATGAAAATATTGTTGAGCGATCTTGTTCTTTTCACGCTCATTAAAGTATTTGAAGAAAACGTCTGTTGAGTGATAGTTTATCTCTTTTTCGGTCTCATCAGACTACTTTACAAAAAAGGAACTGAGAGAGTTTTCTTTAAGTGTTTTTCAGACTCTCTAAACATGAAAAACCCATGAGTTTTCTTTCTTTGGACTCATAAAACAAACATTGAAAGGCCCATATGGGACCTGAGTTTTCTTTAAGTGTTTTTCAGACTCTCTAAACATGAAAAACCCATGAATTTTCTTTCTTTGGACTCGTTAAATAAACATCGAAAGACCCACAATGGGACCGAACCACTCCTTCCTAGGGTTCGTTAAACATACTCTGAGGGACTCGTCCGAAGGATGAGCTTACATTACAAGAATATGTTATCCTCCTCAATCTTGCGCAAAAATAAAGAGGTACTCGCCAGAAATGGTGGGGGAAAAATTGGGAAAGAATTGTGTCTAAAACTGTATTCCATGGAAGAGTCACTTTTGAACATGGCACCCTTTCACTCACCTTGTGTCTAGGTTGGAAAATCCACTTGTCTCCTAATCATACTCCTATAAGATTACAAATTGGTCTGTGATCCTTGTTGTTGAGTCAGTATTTCCAAGACAGTTGTCGTATCGTCAATATGTTCAAAGAGAAGTTCAACCCTAAAATCCTTCTGTTGCGTCGGCCATTTTTGCAGTCTTTAAGCCTTGTATTGCATCGACCATCCCTGAGTCAATCCTGAATCACTCGTGGATCTGATCTACTTCGAATCTTGTTACTTGTTTCGTGTCATTGATGTGGGATACATTAAGGCCCTCCTGTGACGAGTCTTTTCCTGTCGACTTCAACTCGTTATCCGAGAATTAGACTTAGAAACTAATTGGTACCTTGGAACTTGCATGCCTCAATGGCAGGTTTCCTCACTTTCAATAGTGGGTTTTCATTATCGACCCCTGATCGGGAGATTCCGTCGAGTGTTCGACTTCAACTCATTTATTCACATTCGTTGGATTGTACTAGTGTACCTTGGGAGTCATTGACATTAATGATGATTTCCCTCACACTTGTTAACGGTATACACTAATGATCGGTAATCAAGTGGTTTCTACCATGTTCAACTTCAGCAAATGTATTCACATGGTTATATTTGTACTATAGAGTGGTGGAGATGAAGACCCTAGATCTTTTCTGACAGATTTAGGTTGTGTTGGAGTATATTCAGTGTATTGTTGCATAGATCGACATTGTATGTCTGGTGGCTATGTTCAAATTTGAATCTTTAACACATATATCCATAGTGTATTTTTGGTGGCTATGTTCATATTTGAGTCATAATGGCATGGATCCACAGTGTATGTTTGGTGGCCATGACCTGTCTTACTTGACATGGATATTCGCATGTCGGCATTTATGCTTTGAGTCATTTGTATTCTGAGTATGGGAATGCCTACCTCAGTGATGATATATTATTTTATTGTATTTCCTTGTTTGTTGGCAAGTTTCCAACCGACTGTTTCTTGTTCCCTACACACACTCGACAAAGTATTTCAGCTATCACTCTGTTCTAACTTCATACTTTGGGGGGCTCTCTGTTACACATTATTTTTTTCATCCCTATGACCGTTAATGATGTAAACCTATCTTTTTCCTTCAGAGGGGTCAGTGGCCTGAGTTCCTGAAGAGAGAAGAGAGAAGAACTTTTCCTGAGAAAAGAAGTTGCATTTTCCCTTGTAAAAACCCTATAAAAAAGGAAGTTCGCAGGTTGATATATAGGCAGGGTGCAAGAATGCCTGATTCTCACAGGTTTCACCATAGATAGGGTGCGAGATGTTCGCAGGTTTCTCTATAGGCAGGGTGCGAGAATGCCTACACGTGGGAAAAATAAGTGTTTTCGCGAATCTTCTAGAAGGAGAAACTTCTATGGTGAGGTGGCATCCGAATGGTTTAGATCTTACTTGCTTTCATGATTTAGTGGGATCATCCTAACCTCCTCACCTTATCCTCTTCAACTTATAAAAGGAGAGGAGTTCTCATGGAGAAGGTTAGCTTGTAGCTTTTGGTTAGCTTTGGAGATTTTGGGATTAGCTTGGATTGGATTGAGATTTGGAGATTTTTAGCTTGGCTAGATGAGCCACTTTGTCAAGATAGATTGTGAATATTATCAGATCTGTGCTCTCAGAATTCTTGGAGTGAAAGTGTGTGGGGAACGAAGGACATTTGGAAGGGACCTTACGACATCAAGGCCATGGTTGTAATCTCTCTTTCACATTTAATATGATACAGTAATATGATTCTTTCCTATAAAGCTTGTTGTGTTTTATTGTATGATTCCTTGATCACATACATAGGTTTATATTGAGTTTATGCTATTACTATCACTTTGGTTGGTTGTGTTCTTTTGCAGGATCATCATTGTATGAGTTTTGGAATGGAGCTAGGATGGTGATGGTGAGAGGAAGCGAAATTTAAACGGTATGTCACCCATCCCTCTTTGGTTAGTAAATTCAATATTTAAAACTTAAGGAAAGTGTCATGTTCTGGTGTGTTTTGTTCTAGATCTAGGTGGATCTAGGGAGATCAGTTAGTGTCCGCACCTACCGATTTGTCCGATAACACTATCGACCCTCCTGGTAAACCAGTAGTCCACGCAACACACCGAATGCGCTGCACAGTCTCACCCGAGCTAGATTTAATGGGTGGATGTAATACTTAGGTGTTTACATCCTAGGATTGAATGTGAGATAAGAGAGTTATGTATTGAACCATTCTTACAACCATAATTTCAATATACTGCCATCTACAAATACGCAAGAAATATAACTCATTTATTAAGAATAACAGATAGCTACTGAAAAGATGATAAACATATGCAACCATTCATCACACAACACAGATTTTACTGTGGTTCACCCCCCTGGGGATACATCCACAAATATTTGGATCTCAACTCTTTTATTATATTATTTCTGCATCTATAGCACCGCACGCTTACAACTCTTCTCAGTCGGGTAAGATCTATATGAGGAAGACTAGATCACACTAGGCTCCCCAGCCTGTGATCTAACCCTAAAGATCTTCCCTCCCTCAGTTTCCCTCTATCTCAACATCTTGAGCTCAACAACTTATAAAAAATAGGTCATCCAGGAAAAACCCTTACATATCGCATCAACTCATGCGTAACTCCTGTTAGTCTCTAATTTTGTCTTGGTTTAGTGAGAAACCCTTTTCCTAAATCCTCCTTACCCATTCTTCATTTTCTGTTTTCAGTCGATTTCAATTTTTTGATTTTGGTATTTTGTGGTTTGCATTACAGTATTTGATAATTTATTTAAGTTTGATTTTGAAAACACATTGTTTAAAATTGAGGTGTCTGCTTATATGTTGTTTGAATTTCAAATTTTTAAGTTTTGCTAAGTTGTTAAATGCGCTACGGGAATAAGCCTATTCCAGTAGCACCAAATAATCATGCCATGATATGCGCCTACCATCCTGATTCCGCTATGATGACATGAATCATGGATTGAGAGTTCGTATGCGTTCATGAAAGCTTGGCAATCATTTCCAAATCCGACAGTTTAAGAATCTAATTGTTGTGTATGCGCGCATGACTCATTTCAAATTACCCATTGCTTGATGATCATTATATGTTACCTGTTTGAGTTGGCTTATTTCAGGCTTGCAGTGAGGAATACAAGTATCCATTCAAAGAAATGGTATACATTAACAATTGCAAGTGGGGAATTTGGAACCCGAGGACGATAGTTGCAGAATTGTGTTTGATGGCGCCAAAGAGGAGTGGACAGGTTGCCAGAATAGAACCAGAGGGTGCCAAACTTCTTGAAGCCTATCCTCAGATGGCTCAAAGGTTCAGAGACGTTGGGTGGTTTGATTTTGTCACCACTTTTTAGGGTTACGATGAGCAGGTTTCCATGGAGTTCACTTTGAATTTCGATGGTCATGAGGTCGAGATCGGTAAGATGTTCATGTTAGTGACATAGCAGACTATCGCAAAATCTTGTAGGCTCGTGGTTGGAGGGGAAATATGGTGGAATAAAGAGTACATGGTTACTGAATTTGTAAATCAATTCCTCCTTCCTGATAAGTAGAATCCAGATTGGAGAAGAGGAATACCTCACAACTGGGTTCTACCCGAATGGAACACTCCTCTGGTCGTGATTCATAGGTACATCACCTGCAAAGGAAGGTTTTCATTGGTCTATATCTACCATATCAGAATACTAATGCACTTAAATGGTGATTACCCTTTAAATCTCCCTTATTTTCTACTTAAAATCTTGACAAAGATGTCCAAGAAAGTGTAGTCACTTTCTACCAATACTAAAAGCAGTCTATTCCATCAAGTTCTGATTAAAACCCTAGTCATGTCTACTTTGAATGAATTACAGAATCCCTGGAGCTATCTCACGCAATCCTTAAACCCTATCACTTAGTCCAATAAGTAGAAGAAAGGAAGAGGGAGGAAGAACATCACACGGAGCTGAGATATGTTTGATGAAAACCTTGTGAAAGATGAGTCTTCTGATATCAAGGTGACTAGGAGGAGTAGAAGTAAAAGACCTAGATGGGAGCCCGAAATTGAAACGTTTCCCGAGGAAGATGCTAAAGGGGAAACAAATTCAAATAATGATCTTGCTACTCAAACTACAGTCAAGCTTGAAATGCCATCAACCAGCAAAAAAAGTGTTGCAACCAAAGGGAAAAAGGTTAAAGGTGTGTGTGTATCACAGAAACCTCAAAGAAATTCGACTAGGGTTACCAACAAGTATAGGCTGAAGTCAAAGCCAATGTTCAATCCGTCAATCAAAAAAGAAAACACCATAATCATAGAAGATGATTCTGAGAATGATGAAGCAAGTACAAGGAAAAGGGAAAAAAGGACCCCATTGCCCAAGAAATCTGTCATCAAAGGAAAAAGAATACTTGCACCACCTATAGGCCCTATAACAAGAGCCTCAACTAGATTACCAAAAGCTAAAGAGATGGCTAAAGGCATCAGTGAATTCCCTGAATAAAAACAAGATTACTTGGAAGACTCAGATCACTTACCAGATGTACCTGGAGCTTTAGATTCATCAAGTTCTGAGGAAGAACATAGCTCAGAGTTAGTCTCAAAGTACCAGGTTAAATCCAAGGAACCTAGTGTTGCCTTAAACCTAAATGAAACTACACCTTTTGAAGAATTATTAGGATTCAAAGTTAAGATTAGAATTGATAAGGAAAAGGTCAAGGAATTTCAGAAAAAAATAAAACAATTAAAGAAGGAGAAGGCATAGGTAGAACAGTGGAATGCTCTCTAGCAAGAAAGTATTCAAGGTCTTAAAAAGAAGAAGAAAGAGCAAAGGGCATTGCTTAAATAACTTGGGGAGATTAATTTCAGACTCTACTGGCACAATGTTGTGCTAACCACAAAGCTCAAGCAGAAAAACGCCAAAGCCACTACTGTGATTATATCCTAAAGGTAACATGCATATTTGTTACAATCATGTTTAAATGTTTTCCAGGAAATATGGAAAAGCCTACTCGTTTTGGTCAATGAAATGCTAAGACTTCGATCTGTTTTATAGAATCAAACAAAATTCCTATTTTGTAGAATCAAATGTAATGCTGGCAATATTTGCTATATCAAGCTGTTGAGCTGTGATCTATTTTGGGGTAGTAGAACCTCTTTTTGGGTGAAATACCTTAGGAGTTAGATACTTTTTTATTCTAGTCAGTAAAGGTTGTACTAGATGATAGGATCTGGAAGTTTTATAGATAGTTTAAATAGACAGAAGAAAGACCATGTTCATGTGGAAAAATTGGAGATCCAGAGAACCATTTTGTGGAACTTATTGTAAAAGGCATTTATGTTCAATTGAAACTTAATAGCAAAGGCATATGGATGGTTAGACCTTCTTTTTTCTACTCTTTTATTTCTTTATTCATGCTTTAATTTATTATTCAGATTGCAATGCATTTTTGATTCTTGACTGTTAATTTATACAGTGAAAATTTTGCTGTAGAGATAATTTTCAAGTTATGATATCAAGCTGATATTCTTGTTTATTTATGATATAATGAGACGAGAACTCTTGTGAAGTTGACAAATTGAAGACTTTATCTTCCTTTTTCTTAAATTGGTTTATTCCATCTATGTGTCTACCTATTATTCAGCTAGTGGGATATGTTATGTTTTGATCTTGATTTTCATGTCATGTTGTAATCTTGACCCAGTTTTCAACCAACCTACAAAAACCAAATCATAAAACCTTAAAAATACTTTGCAATAAACGAATGATGCCCTAGCATTCCCTCTCACAGTCAAGTGCAACTTTAGGGACTAACAACTCCTATAGAAAAAACACTCTGAACCCTCTATAATACCTCAGTATCTATATTTATACATTTCTGGCTCTTTAGCCATTATAATACCTTACCAAAACCCTAACCCTACCATCATTAGGTATTCCTCCCATGCATGCGTGTTGTCCTTCCTTCCAGATGTTTCTTTACTTGCATGCGCTCGTGCTATGTTTCCTTCTAGCTGTCGCTTTCCTTGTGAATGCTTTCTTTTCCAAAAATGCCTTTCTTTTCCACCTCGGCCTTTGGCCTGCCTCCAATAGGCCCCCAACACTAACATGTGGCTCATCCCGAGCCACCTAAACTTTTTGTGCTCCCTCTATCTCCTTGGTGATTACTTGGAACTTTTCCTTGAGCTCTGCTGCCAGTGTCTATGCCTGCGCAGTCTTCTCCTTTAGTGTGTCCACCATCTGGACTGCAATTTTGTCGTTGATCAATTCCACACACTCTACTTGGGTCTGTGCTATTTGTGTCTTGTATTTCTCTACTTGTGCCAGGACTTATGCTACCATCTCTTGCAGCGGTTCTATTTGAGCCCGTCGCTCCGGTTTCTGGGTTTACATAGTAATTAGGTCTACCTGCAATATCTTCATGTCCTGCGTCCCTTTGATGCATTCTATAACTGGCATTGTCTTCTGCCTCTGCTTGATTTCTTGGATCACTGCGTTGATCCTTTCTTCTTCCTTGTCCGACTTTTAGACCTATTGATCCTCCTCTAATCTAGTCCAAAGTTGGGTTGCTTTATCAAACAAGTCAATTGTTGTGCTGACCTGCTGCTCTATCTCCTACAACTGCATTGTTGTTTCCTGATTCCTTTGCTTCTTTACCGCTGGTGGTGTTCTTGGTGTAAGTTACTCCTAGATATTCTCGATATCCTTTTGATATTGATCGATTTCCTGCACAATCTGATCAATCTTCTCTACTACTGTAATTTCATCCCTCTGTGCAGCCTGTGGAATCTTCTCATAAGTTCCTACCACTTTCTACTCGAGTCCTTTTATGCGCTCCCTTTCCTCCTGGGTATTAGGTTTAGCTACTCTCATAGACTATTTCCAGTGCATCACATTTCTCTATTTCCTGTTGCAATTCAACTAAGTCTTTGTGTGTGCAAGATTGTACCTCGTGGTTTATGCTAACCTACAACTTGTGGAGTGCCCTGGTCAACATCCACATCAACACCAATTGGATTTGGATTAAGTACTTCAAGGATTTCTTCCCCACAATCTCATTCATTTGCAACATACTGGGTGTGATATGGAATGTTGCATTCGGGTGCGGTAGTGAGTGGAATGGATATTGTTCTTATTCTTCTACTCTTTCCTCTGTCTAAGGTGTTGATGGTTCTGGTCCCCTGATGTTTCTTGTTGTTTGTACTTCCCCGATTTTCTTGAGGATTTGTTGAATGTCTTCCAGCTCCTATTGAATCCTGTCTTTGTGGTGTGAAACATGGTCAAAATCCTCGTATAGAAAATCCTGGACCACTCAGACTATCATCTCTCCATCGTCATCCTTGATCATATACTCTGGTGGTGTTCTTTGTTCTTTTGAATTCTTGCATGTGTCTCCTATTTGCATGGCTGACCTCTTGTTTGTCCCTAGTTCCTGTGGGTTGGGACTTGTTGTGGTCTCTTGCACGAGCTCGAGATATTGTTTTTTCTCCTTGGCCGACTGTGGCTTATCCTTCCTTCCATTCTGGGTCCCTGTCTTTATTGGCCCTTCATTTGTCGGTGTTTTTTTTCCCTGGACCGTTCTTCATATTTTGGGCACTTGAATTTCCTTTGGCTGGCTCTCCCCCTACCCTGCCTCTTCTTTTGTTTTTCTTTTCAGAAATTCCTGGGTAAGGATGGGAGTCTTCAACTCACTGTCCCATTTGTTGATGACCATATCGATGTTGCCCTCTGTGATATAGTAGCGCATATGTAGTGATTGTTTGTCAGGATCCTTCCTCGTCTGTATCCACATTGTATGATGTGTGGATTGGAAATTGGCAATGTATTTATACCACGCAACAGCCTCTGGTGTTATTCTCCGCATATTGGAGATTGTTTCCTGTAGGTTGCATAGGTATCCTTCAAAGATGGAACCATTCACCTTTTTTCTCCTGGCCTCTGGCCTAGTTTTGAGCTAAAAATATCTCGCTCTTTGATTTGGTTTGGTTATGGTGCCAAAAACTACATACCTTGGCTCTTTCCATCCCATGAAGGCTATTAGTGTGATCATCCATGAATAGTGAAATTGTGTTCCTAGATACTATGCATCCTTCCAGTCATCCAGGAATAGGTTTAAGAGATACAACACCTAGCTCACTATGATGCCTTCTGCGCATTCATATGCAACTGCAACAATTCCAGCTCGAAATTCTTCCCTGTGGCATTTTTTTAGCATCTTATAGGCTACGATTTTCATGCCCAATTGTGTTGCGGCATCGTTGATCCTCTTGATAATAATCCCTCTCGTTCCCTTTTTGGTTCCATAATTTTTCTTCATCTCTTCTGCTAGAGCCTTCTCCCTAGCTTTGTCATCCAAAAACTGCGTGGGATCCATACCCTGAGATGGAAATCCTATTATGTTTGTGATAATATCCACGTCTATCGACATGAGCTTGTCCAACCAGGTGTCCCTACCATGCGTGACTACTAGAAATTGTTTGATGCATGCGATTGCATGCTAACCCCTGCCAAAATGTGGTAGGTCCACTAGACCTAAAATTCATGTCTTCTCCAACCCTGTTGCCCATTGGAGTGGCTGATCAATCAGTTCCCCAAACATATTTGTACCCATGGTCTCCATGTATACTCTCTTTGTAAGTTCCAGAAACTTGTCTTCATCTACGACATCGTGGTCTGATTATTTGAGCTTCCCTATATGACCCAACTGGTTTGGTCCTACCTGTACCCTAGGTGGTATGCATGGTAGAATGATTTCTATTGCAGGTTTCTTGCAAGGTGACCTAGGTATCTGTATCTTGTATTTCTTCGATGGTGGTGGCTGGCTCGAAGTTCTAGTGGCTTCTGATTGCTCCTCGGTATGCCCTTCTGACTGACCCATGACATCTTCAACCATTCCTTCTTGTGGGTGGTATGATATGGTCATTTGTGACTCATCCGTCTCAACTGTTGATTCCTTAATCGACATCATTCCATTAACTCTTGGAGTTGCTTCAGCATTCCCTGGTTGCACCTTCTTCAGGGTTTTTGCATCCTGTTTCGGCTGCTCCTGTACCTTTACTGGTATATCTATACTCGTGCCCTCCGATGTCGACTATGGGATTTCTTCTAGTATAGGTGTTGGGTTCACCAGTTTTGTGTCTGGAGATGGGATTTCATCGACATTGATGATCTCTGGCAGCTTTTGTTAACCTTCTCTCACCTGTCCTCGTGACATGGTTTTGAATCTGGTTGGTCAGACACTCTGGCTTGATTTTGTTTGCTTGGGTGGTGCCATGGTGTGGAATATTGAACATTTTTTGGGTTCGAATGGTCGCTGTGACCTCTATGAATTCACTATGTTCTTTTCGACCTCTCTCTCTCTTTTTCTGGTCTTTTTTCATGAATAGACTATTTTCTCCCACATCCATGTGTTGTTGGGTTTTCCATGAATCTTGTCAATGACGCTTCCTTCATTATGGGTTTAATGCACCTTAACTGCGAGTTCAATGAATCTCCAGTGATTTCATACTTTCCATTACTCTACCTTGTCGTCACCTTTTGGTGCAATTAATGTGGCATCCCATTGGTCCTTGTCATCTCCTGTTGGTACAATTAATGTGGCGTCCCATTGGTCCTTGTCGTCCTTTAATTCCATCTAGTGTTGTCATGTCGTCCTACTTTTGTCGACTTTCCTTTTCCCTATTGTTTCCATTTTGTATGTGACCATTGTCATTCCCCTTGCCTCTTTTGTGTTCCTGAGTGTGTGTTCCCTTTCTATCTCTGACGCACTATGCCCCTTTTGGTTTGGTTCTTTCTTTTTATTTTTTTTTAGTTTTTTTTTTTTTTTTTTTTTTNTTTTACAGCGTGGTGGGTGGTCGACTGTCCTTGTACAACTTCAGTCAGCTCCCATTGATCATCCCTCTGATTTTTGCACATAATAAATCTCTTAAATGTATAGATCCTCCATCTATGACATATTTTACCCCGTACTATCCTAGCCAATGCATCCGTAGCTTTCCTGGGTGCTGAACCAATTTGTTGTCATACATCAATACGAGATCTCCTTCCTTGAACGTTTTCTTCTTTATTTGTCTATCATGCCAAGATTTATCCCTTTCTTTCTAAACTTGTTGGTGGAATCCTTCTAAGATCCAATCTTCCTCCATGGTCATTAATTTATTTAGTCTCTCCTGTACCGTGCCTCGTTCTGTCATTTGTGTAATTGTTGCTACACACAAGCTTGGTACTAAATATTCTAATGGAACCACTACTTCTTGGCTATAAACCAGTTTAAATGGTGTGTGACCTATTAAATTTTTGCACATAGTCCTATAGGCCCATAATACTGCTGGTAATTTGAGGTCCCAATAATCTTTGTTGACATTAAAAATCTTCGTCAACAGATTCTCCAGGATTTTGTTAAATGCTTCCACTATTCCATTTGCCTGTGGGTAATATGGTGTGATTTTTTGGTGATGGACTTCAAACTCTTCAGTCATAGAATTGATGGTGTTGTTTATGAAGTGCGTTCCTTGGTCACTCATCAAAATTCTTGGGCACCCAAATCGCGTGATGAATTTCTCAAATAAGAAGTGCGTTGTTGTTTCTACGCTGCAATCCTTCACTGGTGTGGCCTCCACCCATCTTGTTAGGTACTTCGTCGTGGTGATAATGTACCTAGCTCCTGCTCTTTTTGCTGGTGGGTTAATTGGTCCTACAAAGTCTATTGCCCATTTGTCGAATGCCTATAATGTTACTTGTGGTCGTAATGGCATCTCATCCCTTCTATTGGGTTTTCCTACCCTTTGAAAGACGTCGCATATTTGATAGTACTCCTTCGAGTATCTGTGAAGCATTGGCCACCATAGTCCTGCACGCAATACCTTCTACGCGGTAGCTTTACATGCTTAATGTCCTCCTTCTATTCCTTCATGATATTCTTTTAAGACTCTTGGCATTTCGTTCTCTAACATGTACCTGCACAAGATGCTATCTGTGCCCATTTTGTATAGGTGTCTTTCAATCAGTTGATAGTTGACACTGTGGACTACCAGGTTTTTCTTTTGCGCGGTGTTATACTCTTGCGGTGCAATACCTGTGATCAAGTACTGAATGATATCTGTGAATTATTCATCAGTGATCTGGACTGAGAGTAACCATCCACAAATTATCCCCCCCAACACTAGCTTGTTGACTAAATATTTTAGGACTAAATGATCTATGAACATCTTAAAGAGTTTCCCCAATAAGTAGTGTCTGAACTTTTGCAGTGCATATACCATAGCTAGGCCTTCTCTTTATGTCGTGTTATAGTTTTTTTCTGAGTCGGATATATTTTTGCTCGCAAATGCTATCAGGTGATCCAAGTCTCTCGCTCCTGGCTGCGCCAAGATAGATCCAAGTGCTATGGTCGATGCGTCTACATGGAAGTGGAATTTCCTAAACCAAACTGGAAAGACTAACATCGGCGCGGTGACCATCTTTTCCTATAGGGTGTCTAGACCGTCTTGACACTCGTCGTTCCATTGAAACTTTGTATCGTTTCCGAGCAGATTTTCCATAGGCGCAATTATTTGTGCATAATCTTTAATGAATTTCCTGTAGTATTTTGTGTGTCCCCACGTTTCTCTTAGTTGACAAACTATTTTTGGTGGTGGTAGGTTAACAATGAATACAATATTTGTGGGGTCTACGAGTAAACCTTTTTGGCATACTATATCATGCAATAATATCCCAAACAGTGTTCCAAATATACTTTTCTTTATGTTCAATGATATCTGACACTGTCTGCATCTTTCCAACATTAGTTGTAAAACTTCTACATGGGATTTCAACAAACTATAGACCGTATAATAATCCACGTATACTTCAAGAAACTGGTGGATGAATTCCTTGAATGTAGCAATGACTACTCTGGAAAATATTGCAGGTGCATTCTTCAGTCCAAAAAGCATGACTGTGTACTGATATGATCCCCATTATACCACGAACGTGGTCTTGTATCTGTCTTCTTGTGATATCTTGATCTGGTGGTAGCCTGAGAATCCATCAATGAATGAGTAGGCTTCGCGTCCATCTACATTTTCTAAGACTTCATATGTGAAAGGTGTAGGGAATGGGTCATGTAGGCATGCATCGTTCAACTTCCTCAAGTCAAGGCATATCCTGATCCCTCCTTGTTTCTTGTCCTGAACTACCATCGGGCTTATCCATTCTGATTCTTCAACTAGTTTTATGATGCCTGCTTCGAGCATCCTATTGATCTCATATTTGACTTTGTGCTTATAAATTGGGTTTAATCTACATGGTCGCTGTATGATCGATCTCGCTTTAGGTCTTAGTGGTATCTTCATTTCTCCTAGATCTTCGACTATACCTTTCATCTCTGTAAACGTTGTGGGAAACAAGTGTTGGAATATTGATTGTTGTCATTGATGTCAACCCTAGTCATGGGTTTTGGACCGCAAGATTGATGAAGGTATTTGGACATGAAGGAAAATGCACATGCATATACAACACCCATGCATGGATAGTATACATCATGTTGTTTCTAATGGTATGTGGCACGTCATGTGGATCCTCATGGTTGAGGAGAAATGAATTTTTGAAGATGACAAAGTGGATTGAAGAAGGAAGTACATGTAGGCCCTGAAGATAATAAAAGAAAAGAATTACAAAATAAGAAAGTGTCAGGTCGGCCCTAATGTTAAAAGGAAGTGAAATAAATGGTATAAATAAATATCATTATACATTCATTTGATACACAAGTTGAATTTCATAATAAATCAGAAGTAAAGAAGGTCGGATTTCAAGGGAGGATGAAGTCTTTTGGTGATGTGTTCTAAGGTATGTTATTTTCAGGTCATCTTACCATTTTTGCTATAACTTGTTTTATAGAATGATTTAGATGGTGAAAATACTATGGTATTGAGAAGACCTATCAAGGTACCCGTGATAAAAGTTTAAGCTCTTGATTCTCTATAATTACGGAGATACACTCTGTGGAAGATAGGGTTTTTGACTAGTCTTGAAGCTAGTCAATAAACAAGTGTTACGGGTAAAACAATCCTAATGTATTCATCAAGAATCCAAATTATGTGGGACAAATTGCATTGGAAATAATACGGACTGTAGTTTCTTGTGTTTGAGTTTCAGAATCTGATGTTAAATATTGAGCACAAGGCAGTCTGTACAAGTTCGATCTCCTGAATAAACCAGAATTGAACAAGGTTTACCATTCTCTCTATAACTTCTTTTTGGGGAGGATTCAAGTAGTGAAACTTGGAGAAGTTTCAGAGAATAAATTTAATAATGTTATCTATAGGATCAAAGTATTTCAAGAATTTAATTATTGTAGAAATTGAAGAAGTCTCAGGAAGCATTATCAGGTTCTATGTGATGGTTGGTTGATGGTGATGATTTAATGTGAAGTTTTATTATCTCTCGTATATTCTTGGGCAGAAGGAAGGGGAAAGGATGGAGAGTTCAAATTTCTCTTGATATTGGAGGATTGTATCTTCATCTTGGAGGTTTATCCCTCCCTTTACACTTGGAAGCTATAGCTACCTTTGAAAGTCATTACTTCCCTTGAACAATAATTATTGATTATTTATCATATATTGTGCATGGTGTATTGTGGTGTATTGGTGTAACTCTTATACTATTGTTCATTTCTCATTGGATATAATTGAATGGTTTAAGTATAAGTTGAAATAGGTTTTAAATTGTGCTTGATACTGATTCACCCCCCTCTTAGTATCAACTATTGGTATCAGAACAAGTTTCCTTCAGAACAGTTTAACCACTGGAAGGAAAATTCTGAGCAAAGATGGATGACCATGAGCACATTTCAAATGGGATTCAAAAATTTGATGGAAGAAATTATGCATATTGGAGTGATAGAGTGAAAACTTACCTAATGGATTTGGGAGTAGACATTTGGTACTCAGTTGTAAATGGCTATGTAATCGCAAATAATGCTCCAACTGATCCAAATGAGAAGAAGCTTATGAGTTGTAATTCAAAAGACAGACATGTTATTCTAGCAGCATTGGCACCAACCATTGCTAGAAAAGTGATAGGATGTAGCACTGCTAAGGATCTATGGGACAAACTCAAGAGAATATATGAAGGTGATCCAAAAGTTAAGCAGTTCAAGCTTCAAAGACATAGAGAAGAATTTGAAAATTTGAAGATGAATGAAAAGGAAGATATTGCAACCTATTTTCTTAGAGTTGATGAAATTTTTAATACTATCAGAGGATTAGGTGAAGATATCGATGAATCCTTGGTTGTACAAAAAGTGTTGAGATCACTTCTCTTGAAGTATGATGCTAAAGTATCCGCCATTGAAGAAACTAGGGACTTGACCAAAATGACAATGGATGAATTGCATGGGTCTTTTATAGCATATTAAATGAGAACAGGTACAGAAAGTGACCAGACAAACAATGAAGCAGCCTTTAAAGCCATAAAGAAGACAAAAGACAAGGATAATGACCTTGATGAAGAAATAGAAAATTTCGTAAGAAGGTTCCAGAAGGGAAGTGGAAGATACAAAGATAAGTCTCCTCTCAAATGCTTCAACTGTGGTAGAATAGGACATATTGTCGAAAACTGCTACGATAAAAAGAGAAGTCTCAACAATAAAAAGAGTTTCTACTCCAAGGATAATGACATCTCCTTAGATGAGAGTGATGAAGAAGATAATGATGGAGGAGAAGTCCTCTTCATAACCCAAGAAACCCAGGATGATGATCACAAGAATTCTAAAGAAGAAAAAATCATTTGTGAAGAAGATTCAGATGAAGAAACCAACCTTGATTCCTTTTGGGGATACAAAGACAATGCAGAGAGTGAACACGAAGATGAGAATCTTGAAAAGTTAAAGTATGTTGAAATTGAAAATAGAAACCTTAGAAACACAAACATAATACTAAAAGGTGAATTGATTAGTTGTGAAGAAGATAATTACAAGCTTGAAAAGACGATTAATAGCTTGAAGAAACAATTAGAATATTATGAGAAACTGAAAGCAGAATTGGATCACACAAAAGGGGGGCTCCTATTGACAACAAAAAAGTTGAATACGTTTGAAAAAACCATTGAAAAATTAGATGAGATCCTTAGCAGTCAAAGATCTCCAAATGACAAGGCAGGACTATGATACAATGACAGTTTGAAGACAACAAAACAAGAAAAGGAAGTTGAAAATGATGAAACCAACATTCCAGAACAAGTTGAACAACAAGATAGAAGACTAGAATTCAGAAGGAATGAGACATCAAGAATATCCTCTCCCATCAGGTATGAAAGCAATCATTATGAAGGAAACTACAGAAGGATAGATCGTGAACCCAGATGGACCACACAACAAAGAAGATCACTTACACCCAGGTATCAAAATTTCTTTCTTGGACATTGTTATACTTGTGGAAATTTTGGACACAAGACAATCAATTGTAGAATCAATGAAAGGAATAACTATGCAAGCTACATGAATGGTGAAAATAGTAGATATGGAAATGTTCATAGACCTGCCAATAGAAATTATAATCCATTTGACCCATTAATGGATCAAAATATTGTATATTACAAGTGCAATAATCTTGGTCACAAAGCACGAGATTGCAGAGAGATGAAGGAAGATAATCGTATGCCAAAAGTCTGCATACCAACTACAACATGGAAAAGGAAATAAATTCTACGCAATGAAAATTATCGAATAGCATTGGTCGCTAAAGAATGCAAAGAAGAAGATGAATGGTTCATAGACAGTGGGTGCTCATCTCATATGACTGGAGATCAAAGAAAATTTGTCATCTTGAAGAAAAAGGTTGGAAATGTTGCATTTGGAGATGACTCATCTACCAAAATACTTGGAAAAGGAACTTTAAAGCTTGGAAGTGAAAATGTAAAAGCAGGAAAATTCCTATTGGTTGAAGACTTGAAGCATAATCTACTCAGTGTTAGTAAAATGTGTGATCAAGGATACACTCTTACGTTTGACTCCTGAAAATGTAAAATCAGAGAAAATAACTCAGGAATATTAGTTGCAACTGCAACAAGAAGACCGAACAACATATACATCCTATACATGAAGAAGAGAGAGAAGATAGAAGCTACAGAAAAGGATTCCAAGGAAGAAAAAGTCTCAAAGACCAAAAATAAGGATGAAGTATTATTGAGTGCCACATGTTCAGGGGGAGCAACCCCAAATAAGAGAGTTACCTTTTGCCATTAAACTCAGGGGGAGAAGCCCTACCCTTTGCCAATGATGTCAAAGGGGGAGAGAAATTGGGATCACGATGATAGGGGGAGCATGAGTATTTCCATTAATGAAAAAGGGGGAGAATGTTGGAATATTGGTTGTTGTCATTGATGTCAACCCTAGTCATGGGTTTTGGACCACAAGATTGATGAAGTTATTTGGAAATTGAAGGAAAATACACATGCATATACAACACCCATGGATGGATAGTGTACATCATGTTGTTTCCGGTGGTATGTGGCACGTCATGTGGATCCTCATAGTTGAGGAGAAATGAATTTTTGAAGATGACAAAGTGAATTGAAGAAGGAAGTACATGTAGGCCCTGAAGATAATTAAAGAAAAGAATTACAAAATAAGAAAGTGTTAGGTCAGCCCTAATGTTAAAAGGAAGTGACATAAATGGTATAAATAAATATCATTATACATTCATTTTATACACAAGTTGAATTTCAGAAGAAATCAGAAGTAAAGAAGGCCGGATTTTAAGGGAGGATGAAGTCTTTTGGTGATGTGTTCTAAGGTATGTTATTTTTAGGTCATCTTACCATTTTTTATATAACTTGTTTTCTAGAACGATTCAGATGGTGAAATTGATATGGTATTGAGAAGACATATCAAGGTACCTGTGGTAAAATTTTAAGCTCTTGATTCTCTATAATTATGGAGATACACTCTGTGGAAGATAGGGTTTTTGATCAGTCTTGAAGCTAGTCAATAAACATGTGTTCTGGGTAAAACAGTCATAACTTATTCATCGAGAATCCAAATGACGTGGGACAAATTTCATTGGAAAGAGTACGAACTGTAGTTTATTTTATGATAATTTCATAATATGATGTTAAATATTGAGCGCAGGGCATATGTACAAGTTCGGTCTCCTGAATAAACCAGAATTGAACAAGGTTTACCATTCTCTCTATAACTTATTTTTGGGGAGGATTTAAGGAGTGAAACTTGGAGAAGGTTAAGAGAATAAACTGAATAATATTATCTACAGGATCAAAGTATTCCAAGAATTGAATAATTGTAGAAATTGAAGAAGTCTCAGGAAACATTATCAAGTTCTATGTGATGGTTGGTTGATGGTGATGATTTAATGTGAAGTTTTATTATCTATCGTTTATTCTTGGGTGGAAGGAAGGGGAAAGAATGGAGAGTTCAAATCTATCTTGATATTGGAGGATTGTATCTTCATATTGGAGGTTTATCCCTCCCTTTACACTTGGAAGTTGTATCTACCTTTGGAATTCATTACTTCCCTTGAGCAATAACTATTGATTATTTCTCATATATTGTGCATGGTGTATTGTGGTGTATTGGTGTAACTCTTATACTATTATTCATTGCTCATTGGATATAATTGAATGTTTTAAGTATAAGTTGAAAAAGGTTTTAAATTGTACTTGATAATGATTCACCCCCCTCTCAGTATCAACAACAAGTCGATGTAATTGTGCAATAATTCTGTTATGCTTTCCACTGTTTGTTCATCCCAGTAGTCTCCAATGCTGGCCATATTGGGATTCTCGACTGTCCCAATGTTGACTTTCTTTACCTTGATCGGTGTGGAAATGACTTATGAATCTATGGGTGGACCTTCCACATCTCTTTCTCCTTCTTCTTCTTCAATCTGGATATTGTGTAGATCGTCTTCATCTGATGCTTCCTCTTGTAGCTGGTAACATGACAACAGTTCCTTTACTGTCTATTTGTTCCATTGTTTCTCTTCTGTGATAAGTTCTATTTCTAGTGCTTGGATCATTATCACTTCTCTTATATTGTTCAGAGCAACATCTATGTTGGGGTTCTCATGATCGAATGAAAAAGTGACTGTAAAATTTTGTTGCAATGTCATCCAGGTCATGGTTCCTTTGCGCAATTCCTGGTCTGTATACCAGTTCGCTGGTATGTCCTATAGGATGTGTATAAAATGATGAGGCCATTCCTATAGAGGTGTCATTTTTCACAGTGTTATACACTCCTCCAAGTGTTCCATTGGTGCCATTTTTCCATCATACTTCTGCTGCTTATTGTTTTTTTTTTCTGCACTAAACCTTATGCACAATAACCGCTTACATTGGTACCAGTCTATGATGGTATCTTTGTGTGGACCCCACCATATTTTAGGTGTGGATTTGAGTGATAAATAGAGTGCTAACAGTCTCTGGTTCTCTAAGACTTCATCTTCATACTGTGCCAAAAATGTTTCCACATCGTTTACTCCGTGGAAACTGGGTCGTTCTCTGATTTTTGTGCCTACCCATCTTACTACGCGATCTATTCTTTCACATATTCTCGTGGATACTTCATGTAGAATTTGTTTTTAGTTATCTAAACTAGTGTCTGAGTTTGTTTCACATGAACTAATGCTCCACCAACTGAGTATCTAGTCTGCAGTTGGGTTTACGTAATCCTCATCGCGGGCAGTTGTTTTGTACATCTATCTGGTTGATTTCCTCTAAGTCTAGGAAAGTAGGTTATGTTGACCGCCTCTCCAACATAGGTGGTCAAATCCATGTGCCATGAAGAGATGCATCATCAGATGCAAATTTGTTGAAGACTTTTGGTTCTACAGGGCATTGTTTGGCCCCAACACTTCTTCTTGTAACTGGAATTTCTGCACCCCTGCGTGGGTTAATAATGTAATAGGTATGCATGAGTCATGTCTAGGTCAGTTACCTTGGGATCGGTTCACTGGGAGAGTTCATTTCACCGAGTTTTTTTTATCCTCGGGTTATCAATTGAGTTTTTTATCCTTATTGATTTCCCTTGAGTTTTTCCCTCACACTTGCAATAATTCCTCCAAAGTGGTGAACGACATTCTAGTGGGCTTATCTTTTGGTAACTATTATAGGGAATCATTGTAAATGAACATGCAAGACATCTTATAAAGTCTCACGGAATTCCATCAAGTCTAAGTTTTTATTTTTTAATTAATCAATTTTTAATTAAATTTCCCTAAGTTTAGAGGTTTAATTATTTAATTAATTAATTATTTATGAGTAAAAATTGTAAAAATTAGGTCTTTGGGTTTTTGATAGGGGTATTTGTACTCAAAATAAATGGAATAGAACCTCCTACACCCTTGGACCAAGTTTCATCTCAGTCGGACAACTGTTTCTATGGGTTTGTCCACTTGGAGTGCTAGTCAGTCAAAAACAACAATTTTAATTGCTAAAGTCCAAACATGGCAAAAATGTAATTTTTAAAAATGAGTTAAAAGGATGATGTAAAGATGGATAAAGGTGAGAGAGATTTTTCCTAACCTTTTCCAACCCTCACATCACTCCCCCACCTAGCCATAAAGCAAAAAACGTCACTTTTCCTAGAGTGGTGTGCCTCCCTTCTAGAAAGTCTCCAAAAAGTAAAAAATGATAAAAACAAATCAATAGGAGACCTATGATATCCCTTGGAACTCTTTTCCTAGCCTCCCACTACCTATTTTCTTCATTCCAATGCCTCTCCACTCCCTCCCCCCTCTTGTGGATCTCCTAGGAAAATTCATTTTTTGATGGTTGGGCTCTTTTTTCTCCCTTTACATGCATCCCATAAGCCTCACACTACTCTTTTGTGTGATCCCAACCCCTCCCTCACCATTCTACACACTAGATATAATATCTAAACCCTAGATGGCCTGCCCTAGCCTTGGGATCTCCTTTTATTCTTGGTGGTGGACACTTGGCATTGATACAAGAGGGGTGAGTTTGCCTCTCCAAGTATAAAGAGATCCCTCTCCTCACTCCCAAGACACCATATCATGAGCTATTGTTATGCTACTTGATTTCTCTCTCTCTCTCTCTCTCTCTCTCTCTCTCTCTCCTTCTTCCATCTTTCTTCCATTCTTTGGCCCTTATGGTTTTGGAGCAAGTATTTCTCCAAAATCCCTTTCTTGAGTAATATAAAGGAGAAACTTTGGAGGATCATTGGAAGAGAAAAAAGCATTTTTGTTCTTGCTACATGTGAGGTAAACTTGTATGGTTTAATTTGATTTATGCATAGCTTAGATTTTGGGTAAAGTGTTACTTGGGTAGATCTAATAAAGAGTATTCTTGTAGATCTATATATGTGGGTTTGCTAGATAGGCTGCAAGTATTTTATCTTATTATCATTCAACCATATTATCTTTGTATGCATAGATATTGCTAAGTTTTTGTAGGTTTGGCTTCAAGGGTTTCATTGGGAATGCCTAAGGAAGAGTACTCCCTTGAGACACATATAAGATCCTCTTTTCTCTCTCTTCTTTTCTCATTCTTTCTTGCCGTCCTATCATCTATATTTCAGCTAGCTTAACATATAGTATAGGTCATCTAAATCTACTTTTTCTATAAAGTTTTCTATGCAAAAAAATTCTAACAAAAATAGAAAGTTTTCTTCATCTTTGCTTGTTGTGTGTAGCATTTCCAGCAAGTATACATTGCTGGTTTTTGCAGGTTCAGATCTGATTGAGAGGGTTTTGCTACGCTAAAAACGTCCACACAACACTCCAAGACCTCTTTCTTCAAGTGGGTAACATTCTCAACCTTCCTCTTCACTTCTTCTTGTTTCTTGGGCATACTTTCTTTCACTTCTTGCTGATTTCTAGTTACTCATAGTGTGAGAGAAGGATTGGTACGGCCTACCTCCCACATGTGAGTTTGGTTTAAGATCTAGCTTTGAGTTTCCATTTCCAAATCACTTTCCTAAGCTAGGATGTGGGGTTTGTGAGCTTCTTCTCTTGTTTGCTTGCCTTGCTTGCTTCTTCTCTTGCTTGCCTCTCTCTCTTGTCTCTTATTCTCTTTCTTTCCAAGCTATCTTCTAAAGTTTAATAATTACCTACATTTTGGGAGAGGAATACCCCAAATTGTAAGGTTAGGGTTTTAATGTGCTTTGATATATTTGTGATTAAATGGTTAAAATAATCTAGATTTAGATCTCTCACACATTAATCTTTAAATTTAATCCCTTGAGGCACAATCAACTTATTTAGATCTAGTTGCATGTTATATCTATTTTAAAGATCTATCTCTTTTACGTGCTCTAATCCAACACATTAAGTGGTTTATGTTTTAATGGTTAAGTAAGTGGTTGTCTTTCATATTCTAATATCTTAAGGCCATTTGCCAACACACTTAAAGCTATTGGTAGTTGGATAAGTTGATAGTGTAGACATATAACTAAAATTCTCAAGCTTTCTTTCACACTTGGTGCTTTGAATCTTAATTCTTTAAAACACACATAATATAAGTGGTGAATAGCTTGAACTTCTTCTCTTTTCTTCTCTTTGGCAAGTTGTTTTTGCCCTTGTGTTTAATATTCTTTAACAAGATTTCTCATTGTTAATGGTGAACTAAATAATTTCTCTCACATAGCTTATATGTGTTAATGCCTTTCATTTCATGCTTAAACAACACACATAATAAGCTAAAGTGAGCTTCGGCCTAATCAATAAATAGCACTTTTAAGGCACCTTGAAATTGTCAAAACACTATAAAATACACCTAAATGTCTACCTAATTGATATATTAACATAATAGACTAATAGGGTACCTTACAGCCACCATCTTCACCATCTAAAATGGGGATTAAGGGGCAACGGAAGGTGATTAGGCTGGGGATGGTCTCGTGGCACAGAGGATCCTTTCCGTAAGAACTCAATCTTTCGGGCTAACCTGTGAGGCTAGGGTAGGCCTCGTTGCCATACTTCTTGAGCATCCAACAGTCATTTGGCAACCGAGGAGGAGGTTTTTGGTGAACATCTAGGAAGGGTAACTAAAACTTTGTAATCTTAAGAAACCCTTAACTCATTTAATGATCAAACCTTGGGCTTAATCATCTAATAATACTTTATGGTTAAACAACTAAGAGTGTTGATAATCTTAGTCATTGTGGAATACTTTTGCTATAAGCTTTAAATCTTCTAAGATTCCTTTGAATTGTGAATGTTTATGTTGCCATTGAGGAGCAGTCCAATAGAGTAAGTGTTATTGGGGCATGCTTAGGCTTAATGTGTAGATGATGCTAATACCTTGATCTCCTTTAAATCATGCAAATTGAAATAACGTGGTTAGCTTGTTTTGTATCTCTAGAATTCTTTATTGTAAGTATTGGTATATTTATTCTTTTGTAAGTAACTTGTAATTCTATTGTAACAAAACACCCTAACATTTAGTTGACCCCTTGCCCAACCTTAGGCACTAGTCTTAGTTGACATAGGGAAAATATTTGCTTCACATTCTTACCCTTGCATCTTACATTGTTGCCTTAGAATCATAGGTTAAACTCCCCCCCAAACCTTAACAAATTAAAAAACAACTCCTATAACTCTAAATCTTGTCTAGAAACTAGGGACTACCCCCCTTGGCTTCCCTAGGAGTGAGCCTAGACGGAAGAGGTTCCGGTCAAAGTGATAGTGTGGGCTATGAACCTAGGTATTGTGCCTCCAAGGACACACTAAGTGAGCTGGAATTATCTCATGTTTGCAAGTGTGTATAAGTACAAAAACATCTTTGGCGCCATTGCCGGGGATAATTCATTTATCCTTAGTCAAAACGACTTAATTTTCTTTTTAAGAACTAATAATTCTTTGAACTTGCAGTGGTTGTTTCTGTTTTCTTCTTTTCCAAGTGGCGACTCCATTGAACAAATTTATCAAGTATACTGCAAGGAGGAATCCTTGTGGGCTGCTTGAAATTCTTGGAGGAGAAGCACTCACTTATATCTAATCCTTGTTCCAAATTAATAAATTAACTTTGGTTTTCTTTCTTGTTTTTTGCTTTGTTTGATGCTCTTGTTTTTCTGAGATAAAATGGGTCATCTGGCGACTCCACTTTGAAATAATTTGACAAAGTATTCTTCAGGAAGCAACTCACGACTTGTTTTTCTTCATCCTTGAACTTGATTTTGTTTTTGGATGAAGTTAGTCGGTTTCCCTTCTCGTCGGATCCTTAGTAAGCTTGGGTCCTAGTCCTTTTCTTTAGACCTTTATTTAAGTAGAAATGGATGATCCTTATAGTCCTATTGACTTCTCTGGAATTATTGGTTACCCTCATGATATATCTGAAGATGTTATTGACAACATTCCTGACTATGATGATTATGATGACGATAGTGACCACGTTAAGGCCTTCATGCAATGTATTGATGAATGGTGTGATTCACCTATTTATGAGGATGTTCTAATGCAATTGTTTATCATGACTCTTGGCGGGGAGTCTTATTATTGGTTTCATGATTCACCTGATAAGAGATTCAAGACCATACGATATTTGTTTCATGCCTTCTTGGAAATGTTTGGGCATGATCGGGATGAAGTTTACGATGAATTGGTTGATGATTTTATGGAAAAATGGAGGAGGAAGAATTTTCTAAATATTAAAACAACTAATTCATATATAGAGGTTGACTCTCCACCAGATCTCAGTAAGGACCTTAAAGAAATTATTATAAACATGTAGTTGGCCCCTGCCAAACAATTTGAAGATTTGAACGAACAAATTACAGCCATGAAGGCTCGCTTTGCAGAAGAGGAAACATATATGGAATATCTGGAGCCCCTTGAACTTGATCTTGACAATGAAAAAGATGAGGAAGTTCAAGGGGAAATTTTGGATGAATCCATGGATGAGTCGGTCATTTATTTGAAGGAAGTAAAGGAATTTGAGTTTGAAAATATTGAATATCTAGATGATTCAAGTCCTCACCCTCCTCCCGAGGAACCAATATTTGTGAAGGATAACTTTGAAAATCTTGAGGAAAATAGTATGGTGGTTCTTGTGACATGTTCTTTTTCAACTTCTCAACCAAAAGACGAGTTAGTGAAAAATTATGAGGAAATGGAGGGAAACTTCAGTTTGTCAATGTCATATCATTATGAGTATTGGTTGGCTCTCCACCTTGACAACCACGAGCAACAAAGTATTCAAAGTTTACGTGGCTTGTCATATTCCAGTGTTTGGTTGAAGGGAAGAAGGATGATGATTCTTGGCTGGTTCTTTCTAGCGAAAAGTTCCAAATTGATAAAACTTAGGAAGGGGTCTTCTGTGAATCACCCTGGACAAGGATGTTTCAGACACTTGTGGCATCATTTCATCCATTGCATGGATGGTTGTAACATATCTCTAACCTTTCATTGTATTTTAATTTTGTATTATTTCATTCATTATGTCAATATGTACTTAGATTTTTTTTCTGTATCATATTTTCATTTTGTAATTATATGATCTTATACTTTAGTTATTTCATTATGTAGATGTTGTATATAACATTCATTTATTTAAGCAAGTATATATTTATTCTTATGTTGGTCATTGGTGAACACTCTGTTGTAGGTGTTGGATTCTCGTATGCTCTCCGTCTCGAGTGAGAAGATCGAACAGACGTCCCCATGTGGAGTCAGATGTTGACCGCCTCTCCAACATAGGTGGTAAAATCCATGTTGCATGAAGAGATGCATCATTAGATGCAAATTTTTTGAAGACTTTTGGTTCTACAGGGCATTGTTTGGCCCCAACACTTCTTCTTGTAACTGGAATTTCCGCACCCCTGCGTGGGTTAATAATGTAATAGGTCTGCATGAGTCATGTCTAGGTCAGTTACCTTGAGATCGATTCAATGGGAGAGTTCCTTTCACTGAGGGATTTTTATCCTCAAGTTATCAATTAGGATTTTCAGCCTTATTGATTTCCCTTGAGTTTTTCCCTCACACTTGCAATAATTCCTCCAAAGTGGTGAACGACATTCTAGTGGGCTTATCTTTTGGTAACTATTATAGGGAATCATTATATGATCTGAAAACAGATCCAGAAGCCTGATAGGGCTTGAAAAATGCTCAAAAATGAAAGTGCTCGGAATGCAACGAAAACTGTGCCATTGCGTCCGTCTCGTCCTCCTGATTCCAGTGGTATAATTTTTATGTCAAACGGAGTCCGTATGGAGAAGATATCGCGTTCTGTCAGAAAAGCCAAACAGGAAAATTTTGGATGCTCACTGTACCTGTCCGTACAGTCCGTATAGACACGTGTCAGTCAGTACAGCTGACGTGGGCCAACCAGAAGGCGACACGTGGCAGACGGAGATGACGACACGTGGTAGCATCGAGACGCGACACGTGGCAGGTCCGTACGGAGGACACGTGGCATCACCAGGACGCGACACGTGTCGTACGGATTTGGCACATTTGGCATGCGATTTGACCAATAAAAAAGTGACACGTGTCACCACTCACAGGGTGACACATGGCACGCTAACATCAGCAGGATGATCTGGCAGTACGGCGGCAGATGACAGGGCAGACACGTGGCAGATGACGTGGCATGACGTGGCGTACGACAGAGTCGACGTGGCAACACACGTGGTCCAATCACAGATTGACGCATGTCATAGTTTGATTGGTTTTAAAAGCGCCACGTGGACCAATCACGGGTTGCCACGTGGCACTGTGTTATTGGTCATTGGGTTGAATGTAAAAGTTTGTTTGGTCGACGCCGGGCGGATTCGAACACGGGACCTCCGGCAGGGCTACGGACTATGGACGCCGGGCTAACCATATAGCCGGCACGTGTTGCTTGTTAAACAAATGGCACAAAATGTTTTTAAGTTGGAATGAAGTTTCGAATGGCGGCAAAAAGGGTCGGGGCCCCGCCCCAGCCCTCGACTCCACATGACCTTACCACCATGACCGGGAGCGCGGCACTCGCGCGGGGATTTGTTATAACGGTTAGCACTAGCGCCCGGATCCACGGGCCGGTGCCATAAGACCGTGATTCCAACCCACGGGCGCGGAGCAGTTAAGCCACGGATCCTATTCACGACATAAAACCCGGAGCTAGGAGCGGAGAAAGGGGCGCGGTTAAAACTTAAGCCACGGTCGCATATATCTCGCCATAAGACTAGGAGCGGATTGGTTATTTAAGCCACGGGTTCTCCAACAGATTAGCACGCGGTTCTATCATTAGCCACGCGACCAAGATTCCAGGAACCGGGGGCTTATGTGTAGGTGGCCCGCGCTATAGCGCGTGGCCACATGGCCGGTGATATGACCAGAGGGCGCG
>ML782555.1:121817-139303 GCA_009831015.1 Picea engelmannii | reverse complement strand
ACTGTTTTCAGATCTGCATATGTGTATTTGACTGATATAATCCTCTTCTTTCCTCATTCTTTCGTTAAATTCTCAAATGGTTAAAATATTCATGCAAGTTAAAACTCAACCATAATCATAAAAGATCCTGCCCCGGATCATTATAAATGACCATGCAAGACATATTAGAAAGTCTCACAGAATTCCATCAAGTCTAAGTTAGTTTTTTTTAATTAATTAATTTTTAATTAAATTTCCCTAAGTTTGGAGGTTTAATTATTTAATTAATTAATTGTTTTTTAGTAAAAATTGTAAAAACTAGGTCTTTGGGTTTTTGATAGGGGTATTTGTGCTCAAAAGAAATGGAATAGTACCTCCTACACTCTTGGACCAATTTTTAGCTCAGTCAGACAACTTTTTCTATGGGTTTGTCCACCTGGAGTGTCAGTCAGTCAAAAACAACAATTTTAATTGCTAAAGTCCAAACATGGCAAAAATGTAATTTTTTAAAATGAGTTAAAAGGATGATGTAAATATGGATAAAGGTGAGAGAGATTTTTTCTAACCTTTCCTAACCTTTCCCAACCCTCACATCACTCCCCCACCTAGCCATAAAGCAAAAACGTCACTTTTCCTAGAGTGGTGTGCCTTCCTTCTAGAAAGTCTCCAAAAAGTAAAAAATGATAAAAAAAAATCAATGGAAGACTTATGCTATCCCTTGGTATTCTTTTCCTAGCCTCCCACTACCTCTTTGTTTCATCCCAATGCCTCTCCACTCCCCCCCCTCTTGTGAATCTCCTAGATTTTATTTTTTTTTGATAGTTGGGTTCATTTTTCTCCCTTGGCACGCATCCCATAAGCCTCACACTACTCTTTTGTGTGATTCCAACAACTCCCTCACCATTCTACACCCTAGATATAAGATCTAAACCCTAGATGGTGTGCCCTAGCCTTGGGATCTTCTCTTATGCTTGGTGGTGGACACTTGGCATTGATCCAAGAGGGGTGAGTTTGCCTCTCCAAGTATAAATAGACCCCTCTCCTCAGTCCCAACACACCATATCTTGAGCTATTGTTATGCTACTTGATTTCTCTCTCTCTCTCTCTCTCTCTCTCTCTCTCTCTCTCCTTCTTCCATCTTTCTTCCATTCTTTGGCTCTTAGGTTTTTGGAGCAAGTATTTCTCCAAGATCCCTTTCTTAAGTAATATAAAGGAGAAACTTTGGAGTATCATTGGAAGAGTGACAAGTATTTTTGTTCTTGCTACATGTGAGGTGAACTTGTATGGTTTAATTTGATTTATGCATAGCTTAGATTTTGGGTAAAGTGTTACTTGGGTGGATCTAACAAAGAGTATTCTTGTAGATCTATATATGTGGGTTTGCTAGATAGGGTGCACATATTTCATCTTATTAGCATTCAACCATATTATCTTTGTATGCATAGATATTGCTAAGTTTTTGCAGGTTTGGCTTCAAGGATTTCATTGGGAATGCCTTAAGGAAGAGTCCTCCCTTGAGACACATATAAGATCCTCTTTTCTCTATCTTCTTTTCTCATTCTTTCTTGTTGTCCTATCATCTATATTTCAGCTAGCTTAACATAGCATATAGGTTATCTAAATCTACTTTTTCTATAAAATTTTCTATGTGAAAAATTTATACCAAAAATAGAAATTTTTCTTCATCTTTGCTTGTTGTGTGTAGCATTTCCAACAAGTATACCTTGCTGGTTTTTTCAGGTTCAAATCTGGTTGAGAGGGTTATGCTACCCCAAAAATTTCCACACAACACTCCAAGACCTCCTTCTTCAAGTGGGTAACATTCTCAATCTTCCTCTTCACTTCTTCTTACTTCTTGGGCATACTTTTTTTCACTTCTTATTGATTTCTAGTTGCTCATAGTGTGGGAGAATGATTGGTACGGCCTACCTCCCACATGTGAGTTTGGTTTAAAATATAGCTTTGAGTTTCCATTTCCAAATCACTCTCCTAATCTAGGACGTGGGGTTTTTGAGCTTCTTCTCTTGCTTGCGTCTCTCTCTTGTCTCTTATTCTCTTTCTTTCCAAGCTATCTTCTAAAGTTTAATAATTACCTACATTTTGGGAGAGGAATACCCCAAATTGTAAGGTTAGGGTTTTAATGTTATTTGATCTATTTGTGCTTAAATGGTTAAAATAATCTAGATTTAGATCTCTCACACATTAATCTTTAAGTTTAATCCCTTGAGGCACAATCAACTTATTTAAATCTAGTTGCATGTTATATCTATTTTAAAGATCTATCTCTTTTATGTGCTCTAATCCAACACATTAAGTGGTTTATGTTTGAAAGCTTAAGTAAGTGGTTGTCTTTCATATTCTAATATCTTAAGGCCATTTTCCAACACACTTAAAGATATTGGTAGTTGGATAAGTTGATGGTGTAGACATATAACTAAAATTCTCAAGCTTTCTTTCACACTTGGTGCTTTGAATCTTAATGCTTTAAAACAAACATAATATAAGTGGTGAATAACTTGAACTTCTTCTCTTTTCTTCTCTTTGGCAAGTTGTTCTTGCCCTTGTGTTTAATATTCTTTAACAAGATTTCTCATTGCTAATGGTGAACTAAATAATTTCTCTCACATAGCTTATATGTGTTAATGCCTTTCATTTCATGCTTAAACAACACACATAATAAGCTGAAGTGAGTTTCGTCCTAGTCAATAAATCACACTTTTAAGGCACCTTAAAATTGTCAAAACACTCTAAAATACACCTAAAAGTCTAACTAATTGATATATTAACTCAATAGGCTAATAGGGTACCTTAAAACCACCATCTTCACCATATAAAATGGGGATTGAGGGGAAACAAAAGGTGATTAGTCTGAGGACGGTCTCGTGGCGTGGAGTGTCCTTTTCATAAGAACTCAATCTTTTGGGCTGACTTACGAAGCTAGGGTAGGCCTCGTTGCCATACTTGTTGTGCATCCAGCAGTCATTTGGCAACCGTGGGAGGATGTTTTTGATGAACATCTAAGAAGGGTAACTAAAACTTTGTGATATTAAGAAACCCTTAACTCATTTAATGATAAACCTTGGGCTTAATCATCTAATAATACTTTATGGTTAAACAACTAAGAGTGTTAATCATCTTAGTCATTGTGGAATACTTGTGCTATAAGCTTTAAATCTTCTAAGTTTCCTTTGAATTGTGAATGTTGATGTTTCCATTGAGGAGAAGTCCAATAGAGCGAGTGTTATTGGGGCATGCTTAGTCTTAATGCGTAGATGATGCTAATGCCTTGATCTCCTTTAAATCCTGCAAATAGAAATAGCGTGGTTAGCTTGTTTTGTATCTCTAGTATTCTTTATTGTAAGTATTGGTATATTTATTCTTTTGTAACTAACTTGTAATTCTATTGTAACGAAACACCCTAACATCTAGTTGACCCCTTTCCCAACCTTAGGCACTAGTCTTAGTTGACTTAGGGAAAAGGTTTTCTTCACATTCTAACCCTTGCATCTTTCATTGCTGCCTTAGAATCGTAGGTTAAACTCTCACTCAAACCTTAACAAATTAAAAAAAAAATCCTAGAACTTAACTCTAAATCTTATCTAGAAACTAGGGACTAACTCCCTTGGCTTCCCTAGGAGTGAGCCTAGATGGAGGAGGTTCCAGTCAAAGTGACAACGTGGGCTGTGAACCTAGGCATTATGCCTCCAAGGACACACTAAATGAGTCGGACTTAGCTCATGTTTGCAAGTGTGTATAAGGACGACAATAGGTTCAACAAACCTCTCTGTTACACATCAAAATTACTCAACTGGATAAGTGTCGCATGTTCCTCTCAATTGTCGTAAGTGTCGCATCTTCCTTACAACTTTTGCAAGTGTCACAAGTTGGTCACAAGTGTCGCAAATGTTGTTTAAGCATACTGCTATCATGAAGACACTAAGGAGACACTTAAAACATATCATGTACTTGATTTGGAGAAGGAGAACTGGTCAGCTGAAGTCACAAAACTCTTAACACCTGAGAAGAGCTTTCAATCAAGAGTTTTGAGGGTGAACGCTCCCCAAAATCAACCTTAGGAGCACTGGCGCTCCCCTATAAGGCCTCGGGGAGTGTTATAACACTTCCTCACCCTTCTGAAGGAGCGTTGCTCATCTTTGAAGTGCTGGCGCTCCCCTTAAGCTTCCTAGGGAGCGTTCTAGTGCTCTGATGCCCCTTTTGAAGGAGCGCTTCCTAATCTGGGGCAGTTGTTGGCCCATTGAGGAGAATAAGGAGAGGATCTTTCAAGATTAGAAGGAAGTTGCATTCGAATTCTCGGTTCCATTAAGAGATCCCTGATCTAAGGAGGAGGTTCCTCAACTTGTTCTAAATATAACTCAAGAGGTTAAGCCCCTCTTAACCTATATAAGCAAGCTCTATGATGGTGGAAAGGGGGAAGAATTTCTAGCATGAAACCTATGATCTCATAGAAAACACACAGTCAGCCAAAGGAGAGTGATCAGTGAAGCTGCTGTCATCCAGGTTGTGGATCTTTTGAGCAAGGGTTAGATGAAGGGGACTTGATGAAGCTGTCGCATTCGCATCTACGATTGTAAGTACTGTTGTCGTTATTCTCATCAATATGACACACTTGGCGTGTTTCTTTCTAGTTTGTGTCTAATGTCACATGAACTTATCATTAATTGATAGATCTGTTTTCAAGCTAATATCAATAGAGTAGGAAGTGGTTGTATCTTGTTTGTCTGCAGAACTCGACGAGGAGCAAAGGATTGGAGCACAACTCGGAGCGTGCAGGGACAAACGTTGATAAAGAGGTACTTCTGTTATCCTTCCTTCTCATGTGTTAGTTTAGATAGATTTGAAAGGAAGTCAGTGTCCACGTTAAGCATTTTCTGTCTTAGAGTTAAGGTCAAGCTCTTAGAGGTCATCTACCTGTCCACAGGGAGATTTTCCTACAACACTCTCCCCTTCTGATGGGTCTAATGGCATGATGACCCTGTATTCTCCTGACTCAAATGTCATTTTCCTAGTCTTCAGGTTGATTATGGATTGGTTGTCAAACGTCCAATCTAGACCAAGCAATTTTGGATAAGGTGTGGTGTCATCCACTAATTTAATGACTTCAGAATCTTCTTTAGTGCGCACTCCATATAGGTCTACTGTCACTCCTTTTAGTCTACCTATGGGCAGGACTCTGTGTTGGTTTTCCAGTTTCAATTGAACCAGTGAATAGCCTAATGTGGTCTCTCCCATGCATTTTCATGCCTTCTTTGGTAATACATTAACTTCAGATCCTAGATCCAGTATGATGTCTCTCATGTTGAAATCTTTGATGTTGGCATTCAGTCTAAACTCCCTCTTGGTTCTTCTCCTTATATGTAGGTGATTGATAGTTTTTGGTTCTATCTTTTTTTCCATCTTGATGCTACATTTTTCTAGTATGTTTTGCAATTTTTTCACAGATGATGGATCACTTGATACTTTTACACATGAATGAAAAAAGCCTTTGATTGTACTTACTTGTCCTTTGGGTTGCATTTTTTTGGCATGATACAGTAATGGAGGCATCTTGTACTCTAGTGTTTCCTTG
Organism: Picea engelmannii; assembly: GCA_009831015.1. Classification (NCBI taxonomy): domain Eukaryota; kingdom Viridiplantae; phylum Streptophyta; class Pinopsida; order Pinales; family Pinaceae; genus Picea; species Picea engelmannii. Next base: position 133,737 of record ML782555.1, on the reverse strand, counting down.
TTTTGTTGTGCAATTGAAGTCAACGCTATGTCTTCCTTCTGAAATTCTTGTCTGGCTTCTTTAAATATTGCCTTCTCATTCTACGTGTTGAATTGTTTCCTTGGTTCGGTGTTCTTCTTTACCCACTGGTTTTGTATTGGTTCTTCTCGAGCTTCATCATTTCCTATTTTAGCTCCTCCGTGAGTAGCTATATTAATGTTCCCTCCTTCATCCCTTGCTTCAGTGGAAATCCACTGAACATTCTGGTTGTTTTGGTTCCTCTTTTCCTGGATCTTCACTAGGAGCATCTGACATTCTTCTGTATCGTGGTTTGATGCACGACAGTACATACAAGTTGATGGTGAAAGTGTACATTCCCTTGCGTAATGTCTTGGTTGTTGAAAATTGTGACATACCACTGGTCCTCTACCTTGTCCGAAACCTCCTCTTGCTCGTCCTCCACCTCTATAGCCTTCTCTATCTCCTCTCGATGTTTTATACCGAGGTGCCTAATTATATTGTGTGGTATTGTACTGAGGTTGTGTTGCATTATACTGTGGTTGCACGTTATTGTATGGTTGCTGCAGTATTATATTGTTGTTGTGCAATTATGTATGGAGCTAGAGTTGGGTTAAACTATGGTGCGAATTTCCCTATCATCATTTATACCTGCACTCTATATGCATCTGATGTCCTTTCTCACATCAACTCCATGGTTCTACAATATTTGTCGTCGTGGCCTATTGACTTGCAAAAGGTGCAATATGAGCTCTTTGGTACGGTCTGGTATTTTTGTATCATCGGGTAGTGATAGGGGTCGTGACCCAGTTTCTTACAGACTTCATACCATGGTCCTCTTATGGGTACTGGGTTTGGCATTCCTTCTGCCATATAATGCACGAATGTTGAACATTCATTCTTATGGTGTCCCTCGGTCCTGCATGTGGTACACTAAACAACTTATCATTTGTCTTTGTTCTTATTCTATTTTAGTTGAAACATTACATTCTTCAAGTCCTCCTTCAACTCTTCAATAGATGGGTTTGTTTGCTGGTACCGGTTTCTTCCAGTTGCAAGGCTTCCTACAGAGCCTCTTCCTATGTCTGGAACTTTTGTTGTCACAGTGGATACCTTAAGTTTGGTAACAGTGAATTGACAAATAAGTGTCTATGTTGCATCTCGATCATGAGATACTTCAACTTCCCCTTCAGTCGCTTGAATCTATGGTCAATCTCCCAGAAAAATTCTCCTAGTTTCTGTCATATTTATATCATCTCATTCATGTATTGATCCTTTGATATCGACTTCTGGAACTCATTTATTAGTAACTTCTTAATGTCTTTCAGTGTCCTTGTCGTCCCAGGGGCACTATTTGCGTCTAAACTCATGTACCAGTCTAGTGCGTGGTCTCTTAGCGTAATCACTAACTGCACAAGTTTGGTATCTTCACCAGTGATTTGCTTTTCTTTCCAGATCTTTGCACAAATGAGAAAGTGCTTCTCAGGGTCTTTTGCTTCTTCTCCTCGAAATTCTGGTAACCTGATGGTGGGATCATGTCCTGCCATTTTGAATGCTAAACTACTACCTCTGTGTGGTGTAGATACTTGACTAGTGTTGCCTGAACTGGCTCCTCTAGTTGTTTCTCCTTGCATAGATGTACTTCCTGCTGTCTAACTACTTTTGAAATTTGGTTATCGAAATCGTGGTGTCCTCTTTGGTGTGTTAGTCGCACATGGGTTTATGGGTTCCACACTGACATTAATATGGATGGGATTTCTACCTTGTCTTCTCGGTCTTGGACCTCTCATCTTCCTCTCATATGTTGCATGTAGGATTTCCTCAATCTGCTCCACATCCCAGAGATCCTCTACCTCTTCCTCATCACTCGCCAATCCCTCCCTCGCGGCTATGGCTCTCTTCTTGGTATTCACCTTGTATTGGTAGGGTACTCCACTACACGTCCTTCCAGTTGTCACCATGATCTGCTTGATCTGGTCATCGTCCATCATGATCAGGTCCAAGGGTTCCTCCTTCTTGCCCTTATCCTCTCCTCCTTCCATTTCCCCTTTTTATGTCAGTGCTTCCCCCCTCCCCCATGCACGCAGGGAAGTTTAACTATCTGATTCCATTGTCATTACACCTTTTTTACATAGCAATATCTTAATCAAAGTATAGAGAGATAAAATGTACCTTCCTCGAGGTCCCCGTAGAAAATCTTTCTCCACTGCGTTGTACAACTTCACTATGTCTACTGAAAACTATGTTATAAAACCTACCAAAATACTATCAAGACAAAAGTCTACTACGTGGGTGAATTTGTTGTTCACCTGCTGAAGTTGCTCAATCTGTACTAGGTTCCACTTCAACTGTTGAATCTGGTTCGTTGCATGGTTATCCTTTAACCTTAGTATCCACTCCTGTAATAAATGTGGAAAATTGTAGAAAAAGACTTCATGCAAATCGGTAAACACGTATCTCTCCAGATATTTGCAGGGTGTTACACTAGGGTTTCTATTGTCTTTATGTGCAAACTCTAGCTCTTTGGTTCTCAACCAGCTTTCGATCTCTGCTTTTGTGGGATTCCATGGTCTCAAAATCCCCTTTTAATGGCTCATTGCTTTCTTCCCTAACCTCTTCTTGATCTGCCTCCGAAGGTCTTCAACTTATCTCATCTACTCAATCCTCTCTTGTTCCTACCAACAACAACAAAACCATTTGTTGGTTTACTACTCCTCTATTCTATCTGGTTTATTGACTCAGGGTTCATGTCTATTCGGGTTTCCAACAAATCATCTAAAACTATCAGCCCTTATGGTAAACCAGAAGGCCATGCAACACACAAAATGCGCTGCACAGTCTCACCTGAGATAGATTTAATGAGTGGCTATAAGACTCAGGTGTTTACAGCCTAGGATTGATTGTGAGATAAGTGAGCTATATATTGAACCATTCTTACAACCGTAACTAAAATATACTATGATTTACGAATACGCAGGAAATATAACAACACATTTAATAAGCATAACATATAGCTACTGAAAATATGATAAAGAAATGAAAGAATTCATCACACAACACAAATGTTACCATGGTTCACTCCCCCTTGGGGCTACATCCACGAATATTTGGCTCTCATCTCTTTTATTATATTATTTTTGCATCTATAGCGTCGCACTCTTACAACTCTTCTCAATTGGGTAAGATCTATATGAGGTGGACTAGATCACACCAGGATCCCTAGCCTACGATCTAACCCTCAAGATCTTCCCTCCCTTAATTTCCCTCTAGCTCAACAACTTATAAAAATAAGTTGTCCAACAAAAACCCTTACATATCGCATCAACTCATGTGTAACTCCTATAGAAACAACACTTTGAACCCTCTATAATACCTCAATATCTATATTTATACATTTTTGGCTCTTCAGCCATTACAATACCTTACCAAAACCCTAACCCTACCATCATTATGTATTCCTCCCATGTGTGCGTGTTGTTCTTCCTTCCAGCTGTTGCTTTCCTTTCATGCGCACGTGTTGTGTTTCCTTCGAGTTGTTGCTTTTCTTGTGCATGATTTATTTCCCAAAAATGCCTTGCTTTTCCACCTCGGACTTTGGCCTACCTCCAACACCCACCTCATCACATAACCCTCACATCCTCCATGGTCTCCACCTCTAGCTAGGGTATCGAATTCATTAACCCATAAAGAAGTAATTTTGAAACTTTCTGCAAGTGCTTCCAATGCTCTAGAGTTCTCCTCCTTAAAGGTATTAATGTTGTAAGAACTATGATACATGGTTATAAGTACTATAGAGTAATTATGGAGAATACGATACATATGTGGCAGGTGATCAACAACTTTTCAATTGCATAGTGTTCATTAGCAGTATTAACTAGAAATCTCATCGGTGGTGGGAGTGGGTTGGGAGCTCCTACTCCACTCTTTAACAAAGGATAGTTGTTCAAAACATTGTCTTCAGTTCTTCATACTATACACCAAACTTTCTCTCTTGTATTCCTTCTCTTAGATAATTCTTGGATCTATTTAGCCAATGTTGAAATATATGTTTTTAACAACATAATTTCAAAGTTTAGGTTGGTATTTGCAACCATGGAAGTTGATGAGAAAGCTAGGGTAGTTACTTCAGTGCAAGAAGGATACTTGAACATGTGAGGTGGACAAGGATACTTGAAAATATGCTAGCAGACAAGTTTATGTATGGAGAAGATAAATATGTAGCAGTTGTAATATATCAAGAAATTGCACCCTGTTTGGACAAATATAATGACATATTAAAGCTTCACAATGATAATACTTTTTTCACTTACAATTTCTAGGTAGATACAAATCAAATGATATCTATCAAAGGGTTATCTAAAGTACTTGCAACAGTAGTAAGTTAGCAATGATGACAACAACAAACAAGCTTCAGAAATGTACTTTGTTGAGGCAATTGAACACACACTTTAGCATTTATTGATAATATCTTTCCTAGTACAAATTTTGGGCGGTTTATAAGACAGTTAGAAGGTTGATATTGGTTGCAAATAGTGGTTGTAACAGTAGCAAAAGATTCAGAAATCCACTTAAAATGACAACAAGAGATAGTTCAAGGCCTTAAGATGATAGGGGCTAGGCTTGTGCAATTTTTGAGTAGGTTTGCTTGGTTAATAGTTTTGATAAAGCTGCAAACTAATGGATGTAGTAGTGATGTTAGCAACATAACTATCTAAGATTAAAAGTCTAGATGAGGTTAGTAAATTAGTAGGGTATAAAGTGGAAAGTTTGAGTTGAGGTTGGTAGTCTTGTCAAAAGTCAAAAGAAGAGGACGAATGTTGTGCATGCCAAATTGGCATGCACAACAACCATAGGGATGATGTGCATGACAAATTGGTATGCACAATAGCCATTGTGGTTGTTGTGCATGCCAATTTTGGCATGCACAACAACCATTGTGGCTAATGTGCATGCCAATTTTGTCATGCATAGTAGCCACAGGGCTAATGTTCATGCCAAATTGGCATGCACATCAACCCTGTGGATGTTGTGCATGCCAAAATTGGCATGCACATAATCCCTATGGTTGTTTTGCATGCCAATTTGGCATGCACAACAACCGCAATGGTTGTTGTGCATGCCAATTGTGGCTGATGTGCATGCCAAATTGGCATGCACAACAACTCTGTGGCTTCTGTGCATGTCAAATTGGCATGCAAAGCAGCCACATGGATGTTGTGCATGCGAGCATGCATGTGTGTGACTCCATATAAATAGTCTTGGATACCAAGGTTTAGCCATGGTGATCCATATATCATCATTCCGAAGGAAGTTGAGTTTCTTTTTGCTTCTTTTTCTAGAGTACCTATGTAGGACTAAATGAAAAATTATTCCCAATAAAATAAGCCTTTTCCAATACTTTCATTACTACAATCCAAGTTAGTTATAGTGGGACTCTTAGATGAAAAAGGGGGTTTATTTGTAGATAAAAAAATTATATCATTGATGATAGGACTTACAAATTTTGTCTTGAAATAGAGACATTTGTTTTTCCCTCACAACCATAAAGTTGTCACCCAAACACTGGACTTTGATGAGGTTTCTCTTTGTTTTATTCTTTTTCCATACATCCAATCATGCATTTATTCTCGTCTATAGCATATATTTTGTCTTATTTATATCTTTTGTTATCATCAAAATAATTCATCATCGAGTGATCATCATGTCAAAAGGTGGCCCCACTTTTGCTAGCATAGTTGAAAGCTACTCCTACATTTTTTTGTTGCACTAAAAAGGTATCGACAAACCCCAAAGTGGTGAGTATGTTAGTTTGCAATTGATATAAATTGTACTAGTGCACAATTTCCTTTTCACTCTTGAGGCATGTACACAGTCACAACTAACTTTCGTTAGCCATCCTAGATATATTGGAGCTTGAAACGAGTGTCTTGGACACCCTAGCACATATAATTTCTCTAGGCTACATTTGCGATCATTTTGGATCAACCATTTTCTCCAAGGAAAACTATGGTGAGTCACAATATCCAGTTGTATATAATTTTGTCTTTTAATGTAGGACCTAATTTTCTCAATTATGGAATTTCCTAGTCCTTGGAAACTTTATTACATGACAGACCCTCTAGTCTTGTTGTTGTTAACAACTTTTTTCCTTTTTATCCTATTGTCAACTTAGTCCTTTTGTTAGTGTTTTTATCAAATCCATTTGCATTTCTTCTTGTTGTGACATTAACAATTTGTATGGTACCTACTAAGTATTTTTGTACTTTTTTACTATTCTTTGTTCAAGAGAATTGGACATTTCTTATGAGAACTTATGACCATATCATTGTCACATTTGGAACTGAAAAGGGGAACCACTAGGTCATGTGCATGTGTCTTCTATCTACCTCTACTGCCTTATTCGGGCCTTATCTTTATTCTCAACAATCACTTTAATTATGCATCCATAAATGTAAATAACCTTGTCCTATACCATTGGAGGATTAGTAAGAAACAGGGGGCTTGTTATTCACTTAAGTTCAGATTATAAACATGGTTTCTTGCTTCAAAGTAACCTATGACACGTGTAGATCGAGAATGAAAAATATGTTCATCAAAATAATAGCTCCTTCACTACAAGAACTGTAGCTATTGCATTCTCTGGAAAAATTTTGTGAGCCAATGGCTGATTATTTTATTCTTCGAGGAAAAATCTCATCCTCTGAAAGTAACATCCTATCTTTCTCAAAGGAAATTTGTTTAATAAGGCATCTCATTATTTCATCTTCATTGTGAGCATACCTATTTTCTTCCCTTTGGTTTTGATTCCTTCGATGGTCCTTATTGGTAATCTCTCTTCTTGGATGATCTTTTAAAATATACCACGATGCTAACATCTGCTAATAAAACCACTCCTGCAACAAGTGTCATGTATGTTGAAGACCAATGATGCCTTTGTGCAAGCTCTAACTCAACAAAGTCTATAGATAGGACTATCTTATTATTCTATGGAATTGAGCTAGCAACATGCATCTTTAACAGGCTGAATAGAATGATTCTCACTATTAATATATATGAATAACAATATTTATATCTGACTACTTGTATATTTATATATGAATAACAATATTTATATTTGAATACTTGTGTATTTTTCTAGTGTTTTATATTTTGAAATACAATACGAGCTCCATTTTCTATAGGGACTATTTCTATGTAGTTATTTTGAAATGTTGGTATTGAATCTATTTGAAAGGAAACTTGTTCAACCAAGTTGAAAATACTATATAATTTGAATATGCTTATGCTAGTTGATCAACAACTTATGGCACTTTCTCCTTCACTTCCACTAATATGGCTATAATGCTAGGTAAGCATGATAGGAAAGGAAAAATATTGTGGCATAACAAAGAAAAAACTAGTCAATGAAGCTTATGCTTGGATCGACAATGGCCCTTCTAGTTCATGGATATATTTTTGAGATACTAAGTGAAATGGTGTATTCTTAATTTCCATTCTATGCATGTTAGGTCGATGATAGTAGGTATTGTAGCTAATCCTAATTGATCCATTTCATACCCTCACTAGTTATCCATTTCTATTTTTTTTAGCTTACATAGGTAGAGTGGAACCAATCCTTGTATTGAATGAAACAACTTGCTCTAATTGCTAAGAGAAGGCTTCAATGGAGGAAATTTGTATATTAGATATGTTTGCAGTGAAATTACTTTTCCACCCTCAAAAACATCTTCTTGCATTGAGAGTAATATGACCTTAGCCACTTCTGTAATTATCTCGAGACTTCCTTCAAGTTCTATTGATCTAATAGAAGTGATGTGAGTGGCCTATAAGAACTAGTTGGATTCATGTTGTTGAATATGTACTTATAGCTCCCCATTCCCCATGATCAAGAGCTAAATATAGGTTCAATATAGTATGTAGTGGATTTTCACCAGGTACAAAAGGCGGAAGGTGCAACAAAGGTAGTACAAAGGTCATGGTGGAGGCAAAATAAAATATCATGATTGATATCCTTCATGGACACACCTTCACCACCACACTGAAGGACTAGCATTACTACATATCTAAAGATAGCACCGAAGAGGCCGATTAATTCTAAATAAATCTCAAGAATTACTTTATAGCATTAAATGTTTAACTAATTAAATAACTTTTCTAGAGTTGAAACATAGGATATTGGCATCTAAAATGAAAGTCAATTGCCTTTCCTCAATATGAAGCCAAATATGAGGAAGAATATTGTAACTTGTTGATAGAAATATATAAAACTATAATCTTAGAAATAATGTCAATGCATGGAAACTTGCTTCAAACTATTGTCAAGTTTTAAGAAAAATGACAAATTGATTACTATATTCCAAGCCTAAAAGGTAGTGACTAATAGTGCTTAACTTATTTATAAGGTAAGGTCATATGGTTTCATATATTAGGTGAAAGAGGCATCTCCAAAAGCTGTGTGTTGTCTCTCTCTTCTTATGCATTTGGCAACTAATTAAATAATGATCCAAAGGTTTATGCACAACAGCCTTCCATGCCTGGCCAATTGGTATGCTCCTTTTCATTATTCAAATGTTTGAGGTTTCCTCATGAGATTAACGATGTAAATGCAAGGGAAATTCCAAGATTTCATGGATGTGGTGATTCATTCATGCAACATTTATCATCTTTCATTGAATTTAGTTTCAGCAATGGCCTTTGTCATGAAGGTAATATGATGATTTGTTTTTTCATATGTCTCAAAGGTGATTCAAGGATGTGACTTGAAAGTCTTGGCAAGGGAGAGATTTATTCTTTTGCAGGGTTTATCGAAGCATTTTGCAGACGTTGGATCCCTTATAATGACCATGAGAAATGGATGGTTGTCATTGAAAATTTCAAGAAAATATATGGTGAAATAAATCCTATCATTGAATCTCCCAGATATCCTCTTGAAGATGATGAAGAACTGTGGTTTGATTTCCCCTTAGAATTGGATGATGAAGACAACCCATACTCTAAAGTCAGAAAAGTTTTGGCTTCATATCCCAACATTGATATTGCAGTTAGAATAGATATGGATCAATCCTTGGAATCAATTCTAGCATGATCACAAGCATTACCTCTATAAAAAAGCAGGACTTAATACATCATGATATAACTAACAACCTATACCTACACTCGAAACTAGGAGGAAACAATGGTGGAAGTTGTGATAATACCCTAAATGGAACCTTTCTCCGGATTGATGGAAGTGCTAATGTGATAAACCTTGAAATGATTTTCTACAACAAAGTTGTTTGTGACAACGCTAGCTCAAATATGCATCATGGATTGAGTTTTGAGAGTCATACTATATCCATGTTTGGAATTGGTTGTGACCAAAGGGAGGATAGAGATGGTATCTCTTTTGTTGCTGAGAATGATATCAAGAGAAATGTTAATAAACAAAAAATTGAGAAGTTTCCTAAGTGCTAAGTGATGGGGTTTAACCTGTCTGATCTTGTGGATAATGCACACAATTATGTTCCTAAGAATAAAATCCTCACCTAGACAGTCATTAAGAAGGAAAATTTTAAACGGTCCCTTGAAATTCAAAAGGGAAACCTTGTTAGCACCTTTGGTGATGCAATTTTCAGCTCAAAACAATCACGGGTCTTAGAATTGGAAGAAAGCAACCACAAGTCTTATATGATACATATTAAGGGCTCCCCCATATTCGATGATGACAATGATAAAGGGGAAGAGATGGTTTATCATATGCTCTTTCATGAAGCTCATGGAATACAAATAGGAAAATGGATCCCTGATATTGTGGGTACTCACCTCCAGGATAGAGTTCCAAATAATGTTGATGTGGAAGTTTTTTATCCCAATGAAATTCAAACTGAAGATTGTTTCCTTGAACTGATCATGGAAGATGAAGTTCCTAGTTATTTTGATATCATTGGTGAATATCTATGCTCTAGAGAATAACAAAAAGACCTCTACGACCATCCCATCGATGATGACCAGAATTTGAAGTGAGTTATTGTAGATTGTAAGTATTCACCCAAGTGCCCTTGTCCTTAGCAACATACTCAAGGATTGAGACAAATTCTTTCCCCTTTGTTGGTATGTCTATTGATAATTCAGTGTTTCCCTACCCTCATATAACCACTATCTTAGGAAAGGACACCAGAATTGATGGAATTGGTGGCATAAGTATGTGACATGTCGAAAAACTGATGAACAAACCATTGATCATAGTGCATCCAAAAATAAGGTGATTGACGATGAATCATTGATCAAACCCACATGGACGAGTTTTATAGAGTGCTAAAAGTACACATCCAACATGGAGATGGAACCTCATGTGTAATTTATTTACAAAATATGAAAAAACTAGAACTCAAAGTTGATATCGGGACAAATGGGTTTAGGGAACCCATGAACCAGTTTTATGGCATAGCTCGAAATGGGTGTGATATTGATGAGAAAGGAGCTCCTGAATATCAGAACATTTTTTCATTACATCCCTCAACCTAGGATGCCAATACAATCATAAGTGTTGGTAGAAAACCTGTAGCCCTTGATCACATGACGAGTTTCTTTGTTGTCAATCTCAAAATACAGAGTCCAGGTCACAGAGCAACCTATTCTAGAGCATCTACGAGGGATTCCTTTTGCATGAACCAAAACAATATTAAACTCAATAAGCTTACAAGAATTGTCAAACATGTAAGAATCCAATCTACACAACAAAATCTTTCATATTTTGAAGGACAATATTTCCATGACCGATCAACAACTACCACTCCTATCTACAAGCTCTTTGCTAAGGGAATGTGTAAAAGGAGGAATAATTATTTTTTCTCACATGTTGATCAAGCTAAACAAGAGTTATTGGTTGTTGTGCATGCCAATTTGGCGTGCACAACAATGGCATACACAACAACCCATATGGAGGATTTGTTTGAAGACTTACGATGCCAATTCAAAGTATTCAACTAGGTTCGTTCTTTGTAGTTTCTTCTGAAAGATCACATATCCATAATCCATCACATTCAATTTGACATTTTTGTTTTCAAGAATAAGAAGCTTTTATCTTCTGAAAATTAGACAAAAGTTAGAGGATTTTCAAAGTGGATTGTGCAAGAATCAAATTTGGTACTATCTGAGCTATCATCTATCCTTTAGATGTTTTCAGTTTTGAAGTTGGACCAACTAGTTTCCTTTTATTGTTTCCTGGACAGAGTAAAGTACAACTAATTTTCTTTGTGACATTTGGGAGACTAACGAAATCATAAAGTTTAATATGAAAGATTGAAGCTTCTCCTTACAGGCATAGCTTACAACAACCATTCTTTGTAGAAGACGTATATTGCTCTATTTCCAATGCAATCAAAGGATAAAATAAAACATAGTTACCAACTTAACGAGAACTCTACAGAGTTCTCGTTTTTTAGGGGTTACATTTTTTTACCTTGTTTTTAAAAACAGTGCTACCGGTAGCAACCCATCTCCCTTTTTAGGTGGAATTTCGATATTTTAAATTTTTTGATCCACAAAGTTTCCACATTTTTTTAAATGCTTATTTTTCATCTATTTTCAATTTTTTCAAAAAAAAAAAAAAAATTATCCAACGATGTTTTTAGTCATTTTTTCATGCTTCTTTCAATCTTAAAAATATTTTTTACCATTTACTTTTTTGAAGTTATGATTTTACATATAATTGTGTCTCCTTAATTAATTTATTGTTACATACTTTTAAAATATAGTGGAAAACACCATTTTTAACACATTGTTTACCTTTTTACTTCAATACATAGAAAACAATTGTAGTTAAATAACACTATTTTATAATATTTAACAAAAAAATATAATTCCTTTTTTTTGTAAATTAAAAACTTAAAAGAAATAAGAAAAATAAAAGAATTGAAATTAAAAAAAATAAAAATAAAAAACA
>ML782555.1:60851-80776 GCA_009831015.1 Picea engelmannii | reverse complement strand
TAGATCCATAAACTGCACAGATAAGTATTGTGCTAAGAATATGAAATTTTCTTTTCTTTTGAAATTTGAACATCAGTAAGATGTTTTTGCACAAGATTGTGAATTAATGTGCTTTTTGTCCAGGAATTATTGAAGGAAGATGGTGAAGATCAAGATTTATGAAGTGGCCGAATAAGAAAGGCATGACATGTGTTTTGAGAAAGAACATCGAGGACGATGTTCCTTTAAGGGGGAGGGAATTGTAACACCTTGTTTCCCCCAAATTTGTAATAAATCCTAATATAGGAATTACCATGCTAAAGCATGATGAAAATGTGAATGTATGATGTGAATGGACCTTATGAAGAAGGTCGATGAATGTAAATAACATTATGAATTTATACTACAGGACTTCTGAGAGGGGATGTGCAGAAAAGAGACCACGATGGCAGTGGAAGGCACCTGAAAAGGTGGCATTAACTTCCACCGAGAATTAATACCGTATTTGGACTCCACTGGTCTGGAGAACCAAAAGCGGCTCGTTGGCCCCAAATTAAATGCCTCATAGATTGGTAGGTAGATGGATCTTCAGGAATTAATGAGGGATGGGGAGGTGAACCGTCCATCCGTAGAGCCATCATGACTGGCCAGTGCGAGGGTAATCGCGCCACACACAACCTCACAAGAGGATAAGGCGTGGGGTAGAAGCAATTGGGGGGTAGGTGCGAGGGGAGAACTCTGGCATTACATAGAGTGAGTGATAGCAGAGAGGAAGGATTGCAACCTTCACTCCTGGTCACTGGCAAACGGAGACGCAGTCTCACAACATCGTGGTCTCAGCTCGAGGGTGGCTAGTGGTAAATCCACTGGGAGTCGCTAAGCCTACGGTTGGGTGGAAACGAGCACCCCTCTCAGTAGTTGCATAACCCCTAGTGTTATTTCTAATAATTTTTTTGCCTTTGGCATCTTGAAATATATGTATTCTGATATTTATGCTCATAAGCTGTGAAACTGTGAATGTTTTCATTATAAGAATGTCTGTGTGGTATTTTGATCAGTACTAGTAGTTGTATATTGTATGAAAAGACTACATATGGCTTCTGTCCTCATAAATTCATTATTTATATGCGTATTGATCTCATTCAGACTTCATGAATAGTTCTCGGGAGGAAGATACCCTTATTTTCCTTAGATAATACCCTGGGTGAACCTCCCCATAGAGATACCTTCCTTGAAAATCCCTTCGAGAACTGGGAAAAGGAATGTGAAGGCGCAAGGCCTTAGTAACCTTGCACGAGGAGGAACAGACCTCTTAAAAACCCGAGATAGCAGCATAAGGATGAAGTAATGAATTGACGAATGAGATCCCATCGGGGAATCTGTGGTAACTCATGACTGTCATATTGAAGGAAGAAGCTGGAAGGTTAAGTACATTAACCCTAATTAGGTGTGGAATGATGGACGAGATTCCGTCGGGAAATCTACAGTCATACCCGACCATTAGATTGGTAAGAGAAAGTAGGCTGTTAAATGCCTTACCTTTTTGGTTTCTCTGTGCCCTCGTGGGCAACGAAGAAATTGGGATCGTAGATCCCTAAGGATCCATGAGAATATATGGATCGTTGATTTTTCCATGCCTAGGGAGTCGTGGAAGAATGCATGGGTAGGAGACAATCTGAGCCGTTAGATCTAGGCTGGAAAAACCCGACAACCATTGGATCCACCAGGAGTTACCTGAGGGTTAAAACTCCAGTGTATAGGGGTGAAAAACTCGAGACAGATCTGAGCCATCCGATTGACAAAGGCCATGTGTCATAAGATCTCCCATTTTGGGAAATCGGGAATCGCAGAATCGGGATTCCTGTGGACAAGAGTTCAGGATTTTCCATGATGAAAACCCCGGGATAAATATGTGTCGTCCGATTGACGGAGGCCACGTGTCGCGAGATTACCCATTTTGGGAAATCGAGAATTGGGATATCGGGAGTCCTGGAAACAAGGGATCAGGACTTTCCATGGTGGAAACCCCAGAGCAGTCGTAGACCGTCCGATTTAAGGAGGCGACGTGTCGAGAGATTACCCGTTTCGAGAAATCGGGGATCGGGGATTCGGGAGTTCTGTTGACAAAAACTCGGGCTCTCGCCTTGATAAATCCCGACCCATAATGATGATACGATAGCATGTGGCTAAGTCCCGATGAACGGACGAGATTCCTTCAGGAAATCTCAGGGTCTGTAACGATCGTCTGATGTGAGGGAACGACGTCAACTTTAAGCTGGGGTGCGAAGACGCCTTAGGGTAAGTGGCGAGCAGATCTGAATGGCCAAAGTCCACCCACTCAGATCTACGGCTGAGGCTTCATTCCGGAGCCCCCTTGTCGTTCTGCCTTTAGCGGTGAGGGGGGGTCTGGAATAGTGTGGCGTGTGAAGTGGGTCCCCCTCCTGTCCTATCGACTATCGTGTCGCACTTTCCCCTCTACCACCTGTACTCCACTTAACCATGCGACAGGGCCTGTTCTCATTGGTTGTTCTCTATCCCTGTTGGGATTCGTCCCTATTGGTCGGTCGCTAGCCCCATCGGGGTTCGACAGTTGCAAAGACGAACGGATTGACATTAATGTAGCACCAAGACGCGAAATTAAAAATACACTATGTTTATTTGAAATGTGATCATGACCCGCGATCACATGGGAATGGAGAGAGAAAGAAAGAGCCAGCTTGCACTAGGCCTCCGTAGGTAATTCGGGGGCTCTGATTCTGCAGAAATCAACAAAAAATCTGATTTAGGTAGTGGGGATGTGACACTTTAAGCCTATCAACTTACTATTGCAAGTTTTGAAGATGATTTGAAAAGTCCTTAAAGTTCGATTGATACATTCACTCAACTCCTTTTTTCCATCCATCGAGCTTCTACATGAACGTGACCAATGTATCCTCCAAATTTTTTAGGCGCTTATGAAGTCCGGGCAGGTGAGGGGGTGTTGGGGTCACCAACTCCATTTTACCATCTGAAATTTGGTCCCCTACAACAGATAGTTGTAGAAACCACAAGCAATTGTCTTCGTTTCTGTGCAGCTTAATTGCCACCCTGCCAATGAAAATGAGAAAGTCATGACGCACTGCAATGAGATCGAACGAGTTCATGGTGCCTTCTTGCAAACTTCCACACTCTCTGTATGTTGTCTAAAGTAAAAAATAATAAGGGTTTAATGACGAAATTTCCTAAGTGTAGATCCTCCTATATCCTCCATGAATGTGCGTGTGTCTCATCCATCTATAGACACGTGGAATGTGTACTTCTATGACTCTGTCGGCTGTGAAATAAGCTACTTTTTCCATGTTTCCATGTGAAGTGTTACAAAAAATATGACGAGTGGAGGGTGACCTTTGATCTAAGGGATTGGTTCCCATCGTGAGTGATCCCCAATGATTATACATCATTCCTCTAAGTTGCATGCTTGATTTGCTTGGTGATCAACTTTCTTATTTTGATTTCTTAGAACATGAAACACATTGAAGTTTTCCATGGTTTCTTTGTGGTCTAGAATCATTGTTATTATTCGGTTGAGGATTATGTTGTTTGGAGGAATTTACGATATATAGTTTGGATAGTAAGGGTTGAGTCTCCTACTATAGTTAGGTTTTCGACCTCTCTGTTCTTTGCTATCTCCAATCCTTTCCAAGCAAAAAGAGTCTACCATTATTGTTAGTTGTTTTTCCTAGTCCCCACTAAAAACTTGTTGCCTCTGTTCCTCTAGGTTCAAACAACACCCCCGCCCCCCCAACCCCCAAAGACTACATCCATTTCAATATTTAAGAAAAATTTAAAAACTTGGAAAAAAAAAGTGAAATTGATAATCAACTCCATACAAATAGATAGTCACTCGTAGTTATATATATCAAATAAATGGTCAAAATCATGGCTATATATCAAATACATACAAAATGATTTAACAATACAAATCAAGAAATAGTGTTTCCATAACATTAATTTTGTTAATTTCAACTAGGAGAAAAACACTGTCGTCAACAACATGTGAGTAATGTGAAAAACATTTTGTTGTTACCTATCAACTCAAGTGAATGAGAAAAGATCAAATTGAAAACTTGAAGGCATAGTTTTTATTTTATCCCAAACACAAATGAAACACAATTAATTCTATACTCAATTTGAAACACGTTGAATTATAGAGTAGTTATTACATAATTACAAATTTAGAGTCGATACCTCTTTGGCATTGAACCCAAATTTGATAAACTCCTAAACACTTCAATACCAACTATACATGATAAAAGCAAACACATGCCTTGGGTGGTACTTATCTTGCCCAAAACAATTTACCCAATAACATGTATATACCATATCCATGGCACATTGGCATGGTTGGGATTTCTCACCATTTCTTTTGAACATATCGAGAATCAGAATATGAGATGCACTTTGTAGAGTTGTTTATCTCCCCACATATATGGAATTTGCAGTCGCCCTCTTTATGTGGGCTCATCACCACCTCCATTATTAGTCCTTGCCGAAGGTGCAGAGGGACTATAGCGATCGATAATTCATTGACTTCATATTAATATGTACTTTGACTATAAATTTTCACATCATCTCTATTGTTCGTACTATAGAAGTAAATACATTATTTTTTATATTAAAAGAAAAACTTATATGTCATCATCTCATTGGAGAATACATTCGAGGTCTTATTGCCAGCTTCATTGTTCCCAATGTTGTAAATGTGTAGATATCCAAATTTTTGAGCTTAGACACTCCTTTTTAATTTTTATTACATTTTTAATGAAATGTTTACAAACCGAAATTTCTGAGCATGGACGTTGTTTTTTATTGGTCCCTGCCAAATGCACAGTTTTTATTAATGTATTTGTCCTATTATTATTAATCCTTTTTATTTGTATTGAAATGTTTGCATACCGAAGGTTTACATCATTGACACTTTTTTTGAGGTGCTTGAATAGGCCTGACAGCTTAAATCTTTACATGGCGTAAGGTCCTGAAACAGGCCTGAAAACTTAAATTTTTTCATATCGTGGAGCCCTTACACAACTTGGTAGCCTTAAATGTTTACCTAAATAGGCTTCTTGGAGTACATTTTTCCTTGAAATTTTCCATACAATGTTGCAATGAATTTTGACAATATTGTTGTCCATCGCCAGTTGAATAGGCATTGTATGTTTCATACTTCTTCTAGGCTTTGAAAGAAATTTCATCATCGTTGAAGCTACATACATTGTTTACTAGTTAGGTGGGTGCTTCTTCTTCGTTGGTTCGTCGGTTGTTGATTGTTGTTGTTTGGTTCAACTTTGCAAGGTTGGGGTCCTGCATTCGCAGTTGGATCTATTTTTGTTTTTTACTTTGCGGGGTCTGGGTGGTGCACTCACAATTCGACCCGCGCTTCTGTTGTTCATTGTTTCGGTGTAAGTTTCCATGCCATAATTTCATTTTCTATTCCTTCTTTGTTGTTCAGTGTTTGCAGTTTGCAAGTAAGAATGTTTTCGTATTTCTACTGGCATGCTCGTCATATGTTTCTGTTTCCTTTTGTGCTTCAGCTACAGTTTGGTAATCATTGGAGATACATATGTTGTTTATTGGTTCAGTGGTTAATTCTTGTTCGTTGGTTTGTTGGTTGTTGGTTGTTGTTGTTTGGCTCAAGTTTATGAGTTTGGGACCCTGTGCCTGCGGTCGGGCATGTTCGTGCTTTCTCACTGGTTTGGTGCTTGCTTTTTTATTTTGTTTGCTTCGGCTTTGTAGGGTTGGGGTCCTACACCAACAATTGGAGATGGTTTTTTTTTTTTGGGTGCTTTGCGATGTTCAGATCCTACACGCGTGATTGGACCTATAGTTGTATTGTTTGTTGTGTCTAGCGAAGCTGAGATCTGGTGCCTGTTTCGTGATCATCTGTTTTGTTGTGAAATTTTGTTGATACTTCAGTGTTGACATGATACAAAACAGTGGCATAAGAAATAATTGGACAACTACATGTATAATTGCAGTATCCGTTGTTTTTTTGTTAAAATAAAACATGTGCAAAATGCACTTATTAACCATATATGGTGAAATGTGCCCATATGACAATACATCTTCTTTATCCTCTACAGACACTGGTGTGACCATGATACAATTTGTCTTGTACTTGAGATATGATACGTGCACCAAAGATACTACAAAATTATATTTCCATGTCTGGAAGCATATTTGGATACTCTTCCACAGAAAACCAAAATCATTTAGCTGTGTCCGTGCACTTTTTTAATATTTTGTGGCTTGTAATATATTTTGGGCAGGGAAAAACTTTGTATATTTACAACCATGAATGGAGAAAAACAAAGGTTTATGTTTCTGACTATATTTTATTCTATTCGTTGATTCTCATTTACTGTATGTACATATTACTTGTTCTCCACTTCATACCAGCTTCCATTCATGTTCATTGTATTTTGTGTGTTCCCACATTCAAACAAACATAATTGTTGGAGAAAATGAAGGAGTCTTAAGTACAACGACGAAAGAGGAGATACAAAGGTACATGCTTGTACTGTTATTTCATATTCCGTTGTTTTGTATTTCATTTATTGTATGCATATGTGTTCACCTAGTTTATTGTATCTAGATATTGCGTGCCTTCCTACATAATAACTTATCTTCATTACATGTCTTCCTGTGTCCATTGTATTTTTCGTGCATTGTTACATTTAAACAAATAGAGTAGATGGAGAGGACAATAAAATCTTTGGTGTGAATATAGATGAGGAGTTACAGAGGTGCATACCAATACTCTTATTTCATATTCCAGTGTTTAGTATTTCATTTATTGTCTGTGTATTTTTTCTACTTGTTCTACTGCTTTGTACCTTTTTTACTATATGTATATACTACATATCTTTATGCTTATTCTTGTGTGAATCATATTCTCTTTGTTGCTACATTGAATCAAATCGAACCGTGTTTCTTTATTTTACATGTCTTTCTTCATACTAACTTGCCTTCATGTCCACTATATACTCGACCTTTCTACCTTGGATGAAATATATTGGTTGGACAGGAAGATGATTCCTTGTATGCAACAATAGAGGGGTCTGTGGTACAATATTCAAAAAAGTATACCAGTTGTGCTAGTAAATTAAACATAGAAAACGGGTGGAGGCATATAATATTGGACTAGAAAATGATAATTTGGCAATAATGGGACTTTGTGCCCTCCCCATTTTTAATTTTTCCATTTTCTATTATCCCTTTTGATTTATGATTTCTCTGCTTAGTTATATTTTTGGAAATGCCTTGGTGCACGGGTTCGCGGACTCATGGGTTCACATTTATGGTCATGCTTCTACCTTATTCCATACTTACCCACTTTCTCGATTGCAGGTGTCGGGCTGGTGGGTTCAATATTGTGTCTCTGGATTCAAAGGTTCTGCGATATATAGACTGGTCGCCATGCCCTATTTACTGTTGCACATTTTTTCAGTCAAAAAACTGAGGCATATAATTTGACCCTCGAGTCATGTTTCCTAAGTATCCCTTCACACCCTATTTCGTATTCCATCTCCTTCGACCCTGCATGTGACATTAAGAACAATTATGGACAATATACAATGCATATGCTTGTTTATTCCTTCTGATGTTTATCTACACATGCTTGCATCAGAAAAAGTTGGACTAGTGACATGGCCATGAGCAGTCAATCATCCCAAACATCAGTAGACCGACAAGTCCAAAGGTAAATATGCATACATTTTGTTCCTCCTATGTTTACCAAATAAATATCCTCAACTATTTGTTCATATATGGCATGGTGAATATGATAATGTCATCTGCAACACATACTTTGCAGTTCATAAGAAGTATCAACAAGTGCAAGCGAGACATCAAACATAGCGCAGATTCCATAGAATAAGAGATATGGTTGCAAAACTTTGGCTCCATAGTTCATCCAAGTTGTGCATCTACTTGTACATTTATGCCAAGAAAAAAAGAAAAAAAAAATTAATGCACACTACCATTCACATTACTTTTCCTATTCAAAAATTGTCACCAGGTCTAAACTTGTAACACCCAAAATACTATCAATAGAGGGCTTGAACAATGACCGAACTGGAAAAGTGTTCATCAGGGACATAATGGTCGTCTATAGCACCTACTTGGACAAGGAAAACAAAACTAGATCCATTATGCATGCTGACATGATAGACAAGGAGGCCCTCATGACAGTCACATTGACTATTCCTACACAACTTGTCCACAAACATGCAAAAAATATATTTCCACATAATGGGATATCCATTACAAATTTTAATATATTTCCCAAAACATTATATGACCATGGTGATTGTGATCGGATTATATCGCTCAATGAAACAAGTATTTTCAAAAAAATTCTCGCTATTTGTTCAGAATATCGTTTCGTCCCGGACACAACTATTAGCAAACTTGCACAAAGCAACGACATTTACCCAATTGGAACCATTGGGTCAATTGTCACACTCGCGAGAAAAATTGGCTCACAACACATTCTCCATATAAAATATGGAGAGTCAGACAATGAAAAGGAAATGGTACCATTATCCATATCCAACTTTGTCCTCATCTTTTGCATGTCCATGTATCTTGGTTAAGTTACACAAATATTGCACTGTTCCATGTTGAAGCTGCAATTGTTCGATACCTATTCGAATTTGTTTTCTTCAGTCGAACAAAAATTGCATAAAGGACAATTTCTACGTATGCTCTTCAAAAATATAACAAAGAAAAGAGATGTTAAACAAAGAATCTTTCGCACAACCCAAGAAACATTTGCAACAGAGTTGCGAGAAGACATAGTACAGGATCTCAAGAAGCTAACTAGATCTACAACTATTGTGTGTATACATATATAGTTTCATCCTCACTTTTCTCATACAAATAGCATTGACCAAATCTCTACAGTTCTCTATGCTCACGTTTCCAGGTTCATAGTGTTTTGGTTGCAGCGAATGTGTACTCGACCCCCTTTGAGCCTGTATGTGCGAAATGAAACTCTCTTGCTTCTGCTTCTTCTTTCATAAGTGATGATATGATTGATTGTCTGGGATGCAGTAAAAATGTCCATACATACATATACATTGCCTCAATGCTGCCATCTGAACCATGGGCAACACAACTATGCATTGTACAATTCGACAACCTCTGTTACAATATGTGCTTCCTGGGTTAGTAGAATTGTCATATGAAGCATACCATATACATACCATATGAAGGAAAAGACTGTCTACATGTTCAGTGACTTTCATATACATAGAAAATTTACCTTGAATGAGGACAATGCAATATTGCATATCAGCTGAAGAAAAAAAAAAAAAAAGAAAAAAATTGTATGAAGCCTTGTCAGGAAACGAAAAATTGATGCCACGATGTGTTTTTTTTATATATCGAATTGTTTGATGCAAAGTTCGATGTGTACTTCTCTATGGAACCTTGTGGGATATTTTTTGAGGCCTTCTGTGTTCATGCATTGCCTTTTTCCTTAACTTTCAATACATTTGGTGTTTACTTGGTTCTTGGTTGTATGCTTCATTCTGGAAAATTAATAATACATTCAGTATCTTTGCAATTTTTATATCATCTTAAAGACTATAGAGGACATGCTTTGCCCTTTAATATAATATCTATGATGCAAATGTTGTATGTGGCTCGTTTTATCACTTTTCCTTGATCGATGAACTTGCCAAAATTAATCTCCTAGAATAATTTGAAATAAAAGGACATATACTATGCATAGTCCAATGGAAAAATCATATCAACGAGAGGACATTAAAATTCAAATTCATTGTTGTTATACTTGCGGTGAAGCTGACAGTACAATAACTTTACTTAGACATCCCAAAGTTGATTTTCTTGTAGCTTTTTGATGCTTCTCTTATACAAGCAGATCTTGGAAACTATAAACATGGCTCGTTGTATCTATTCCTTGATTGAAGAACCTATTCACATGTTTAATGCACTTCATAGTTACTGTTAAGACCATCAATGGGGATTTCTTACACAAATTCTTGCTTCTGAAAATTGACATCCCCT
Organism: Picea engelmannii; assembly: GCA_009831015.1. Classification (NCBI taxonomy): domain Eukaryota; kingdom Viridiplantae; phylum Streptophyta; class Pinopsida; order Pinales; family Pinaceae; genus Picea; species Picea engelmannii. Next base: position 70,726 of record ML782555.1, on the reverse strand, counting down.
TTCTTTTTTTCCCTATGCTTTCCCTCTCTGGTTACTTACTCATTTTTCGGAAAATGTCTAGGTGCGGAAGTTGGTGGATTCACATGTTCAGATTTACACTTACTTTATATCACCAACCCAACCAACCGCTTCCCTGTTTCATATTGAATAAACTTTTTGGATCGCGGGTTCCCAGATAGGCGGGTTCAACATTGTGTTTCCATTGTTCTTCCGCCTGCAAACAACACTCAGACTTCCGTGATATACAAATTAGAAAAAAAATTCCCCTTTATCTCATTTTTATCACTTTTCCTTGATTGATGAACTTAGAAAAATTAATCTCCTCGAATAATTTGAAATAAAAGAATATATATTGTGCAAATTCCAATGGAACTATCATATCAATGAGAGGACATTAAAATTAAAATTTGTCGTTGTTATACTTGCGGTGAAGCTGACAGGACAATAACTTTACTTACACATCCAAAAAATGATTTTCTTGTAGCTTTTCAACGCTTCTCTTATACAAACAGATCCTGGAAACTATAAGCATGGATCGTTGTATCTATTCCTTGATTGAAGAATCTGGTCACATGTTTAATGCACTTCATAGTTACTGTTAAGACGATCAATGGGATTTCTTACAACAATTCCTGCTTCTGAAAATTGCCATCCCCTTTCTTTTTTCCCTCTGCTTTCCATATCTGGTTACTTACTCGTTTTCCAGAAAATGTCTAGGTGCGAGGGTTGGTGGATTCATGTCTTCATATTTCCACTTACTTTTATATCACCAGCCCGACCGACCGCTTCCCGGAACAAACATTTTTTATTGCGGGTTCAACATTGCGTTTCCATTATTTTGCCGCCTACAAAAAGAACTCGGACTTCCACAATCTACAAATTAGCAAAAAATTCCCCTTTATCTCGTTTTTAGCACTTTTCCTTGATCGATGAACTTAGCAAAATTAATCTCCTAGAATAATTTGAAATAAAAGAATATATATTGTGTGAAGTCCAATGGAACTATCATATCAACGAGAGGACATTAAAATTCAAATTCAACGTTGTTATACTTGCGGTGAAGCTAATAGTACAATAACTTTACTTAAACATCCCAAAATTGATTTTATTGTAGCTTTTTGACGCTTCTCTTATACAAACAGATCCTGGAAATTATAACCATGACTCGTTGTATCTATTCCCTGATTAAAGAACATGTTCACATGTTTAATTCACTTAATAGTTACTGTTAGGACCATCGATGGGGCTTTCTTACACCAATTCCCGCTTCCGAAAATTTCCATCCCCTTTCTTTTTTCCCTTTGCTTTCCCTTTCTGGTTACTTATTCATTTTTTGAAAAAATTCTAGGTGCAGGAGTTGGCAGATTCACGTCTTCAGTTTTCTGCTATTACTTTTATATCACCAGCCCCACCGACTGCTTCCCCATTTCATAATGAACAAAATTTTTGAGTCGCGGGTTCCCAGATAGGCAGGTTGAACATTGTGTTTCCATTGTTCCTCTGCTTGCAAACAACACTCGCACTTCCATGATCTACAAATTAGAAAGCAAATTCCCCTTTATCTCGTTTTCTTTCACTTTCTGTTTACTTGTTCCTTTTTCCAAATTTCTCCTGCTTTTATATACAACACCCATATTTCCGCAATATACAAATTGAACCCCAAAATTATTCATTGTCTCATGTTCCGTGTTACGCATTTTTCATTCAACAATTGGGGTAGATACAATTTGACCATTGGGACCTCACATCTCCTGAGTAGAGCTTGTGGCCCTGTTTTCAAGCCCATCAATATTTCTTGTTTCGAGTATGTCTCATTATTTTATATCATGAGTTTGACCAACCACTTGTCCATTGCATACTTGGCCACTATTGCAATCACAGGTTCCTAGCCAGGCTTGCTCAACATTGCACTTACACTGTTCTTCTATGTACAAACAACACCTGAAATTCTGTGATATACAAATTCATGGCCGAAATATGTCATTGTGATATACAATTTGACCATCAGCCCCACGCGTCTCCTAGGTACATCTTGTGACCCTATTTTGAAACCCGCCCGACCGCTTTCAATACTTGGGAATTTCTTGGAATTTGTTTCGTAGATTGGCGGGAGGAAGAAATGTACAATGCTTAGTCGCTCTTCACCATCCCCGCTACAGTCAAGGAACTTCTTTCTAGATATGAAATTATAAATCTTTAATGCTAGTAGTTCATTGTGCAAGAACCGTTAAGATTGTCATTAATGTTCGGAAGGTCGGAGAATATTTTTCATTAATACGAATTAAACCAAGATTTGCAGAGAAGAGAGTTATCCTTTCCAAGTATTCATTTCAAACATGATGCAATCTCTTTCATGCATCGACCGATTGGAACCTTTACTAAATCTCTAATTCTTAATCGCTCTTCGTCGTCACCGCGACCTTCGCACTTTTTTCTAAATATGAAATTAGTAAGTTTTAATGGTAACAAATCATTATGCATGAACCCTGGAGTTTGTCATTGATCAACAAAAGGATCGAGGAGATCTTCCATTGATACACATTAAAGAAAGATTTGTGGAGGGTTATATTATCCCTCCCCAATTTTCATTTCAAACATCATCTGGAGCAAACGAAAATTCTTGTTAACTTATGGCAGTAGTTTTTTCCAGACACAGTAAACACCTTTGGGCATGATGGCTAGAAGTTCCAATATTCGAGGGCATATTCTTACTACTCATCTCCGTTCTCCCATGATCAAAAAATGAGATGGTCCCTTGGTGTATAGAGATATATATTTCAAGCCAAAGAATTCCAAGGCAACCCTCCCTACTCAGAAAACCTACCCACTTGCATTGATGGCTGGCACAGATGTTGATGCAATGGATTTCAATCCGGAAGAAGCTGATCTGATGGACAATGGTATGACAATGGATGATGGCAATGCAAAGACTATTCCCACTCCTACGTCCAAATTGAAATCAACTATAGCGGGAAGCACTTCCCGACTCGACAATGGCGGTCCTGACAACACCAAAAGAAGGGGTTTCAGAAAAGAAATCGGCGTTGAACGCAATAGTCTCTTTGCAGCTCGAAAGTAGGAATTTCACAGGTCCAAATTAGTTTGTTTTGTGTGGAAGTATTTTACTCTAAGGAAATGATTTGTTGATGCTCCTAGAGATATATTTCAAGCCAAAAAACTATTCAATTGTGGGACCACTGCCCTGTTCTTTGGATATACAATTAACATCTTAGGGAATGAGGACCAAAACTCCCACTAGTGCAAGGCATATTCCTACTAGTCATCTCCTTCCGCCCAGAATGGACTAATTTGGGCCTCTGGAATTGCACATGAAACCTGTGTCCTTGAAGTTTTCAATTGCGAGGAGGTGGTTTCTTGGTGTGTCCTAAATTTCAGTTTCAGGCTATTCTGTTTTCCCTGTAATTTTTTTCGTCTTCTTCCTCATGGGAATCTTGTGAGAACAATGAATTTTACCACATGAATGTTGTTCATCTGCTTCAATCCAAGGATCTATTCCACTATGGACCCATTGTCCTATTTCTTTTTCGGCTCAGGTCTTCCACAAAATATTGAAATTAGGGCACCGAACATTGATCCATCGAGGAGAAGACTGCAAGGATTTCCTTAAAAAAAAGCATGGTAATCAGTTTTGTATGCATGTTGAAGAGCATCTCAATGGATTTTGCATGTTGCAGATGTTGTGCATGTGTCTATGGAAAATATGTTCAATGTTTTGGCCCAAAGAACTCAGTTCAATTTCTAAGCATAGATATGCAGTGCTTAGTATCCATTTTTTTAATGGATTTAAAATTAAAAAGTTTTCTTTGGAGTCTTTTTTGTTTCTTATTTTATGGATTTAACACCTCTTCTCATTGGCATGGTTTGATAGTCTTGTAGTTCTTCAATATTGTATTTTCTTAGGTAATTTGTTCTAAAATGAAGCATTTAACAATTATATGTCAATGCACTGTGTCAATCCATCGGGATTTTATGGAAACAAAAAAAATGAATTTCAAATAGTTTCAAATCAACGTTCAATTCTATTCATAATGCATATAGAACATAGCAATACCAAATCACAATGTTGCATCAAGATCATCATTCTTATTTCTAGACATGCAATTATTAAGATTTAATGCTAACAACCCATAATGCAAGAAGTTTAATACTTAAGTTAATATGTTACAGTCATGGAAGAATGTATCTAATATTCAATAAATCATTTGCTGACAATTACTAGAAAATCATAGTTTTGCAACAATGGGGCTTGTTTGAAACCAATTCCCTCTTACGAAAATTGCCCTCCATCTTTCTATTTTCCCACTGTTTTATCCCCTGTAGTTTCTCTTTCTGATTACTTAGTCATTTTTTCCGAAAATGTCTTGTTGTGCGGGTTGGTGGATTGACGTGTTTTGACTGAGCACTTCCCCTTTGTCTAAATTTCACTTTCCATTGTTCTGTGACCTGCAAACAACACTTTGGCTTCTTCGATATGAAAATTTACTTATGGACTCCCACATCATCCCCTCTTCGGTGTTACACATTTTTCACTGAAATGTTGCGATATATACAATTTGACAGTCGGGGCCTTATGTCTCTTCGGGAACCTGTCACCCTATTTTGAAGCCCGTCTGACCACTTTACACACTTGACCATTTCTTGACTTCTCTTTCATAGATCATCGAGTTCCCGGGTTCAAGAAATTTCAAATTTCTATTTGTTGTTTCATGTGCCCGCTACCTTCATATTTCTTTCCAAGTATATGCAATATGTATACAATTTATCCATCAACATACAGAAAATATCTTTCCAGGAAATGGAATATCTATTGCAGATTTGAATATATCGGACCTTCTTTTCCCTCTTCTATACTTGACCAAATTCACGTTTCTTTTTTCCCTCTACTCTCTTTCTTGTTACTTAGTTGTTTTTCCGAAAATGTCTCAATGCACGCATTGGCCGACTCATGGGTTCACATTTGTGCTCATGATTTTATATCGCGACTCCAACCAACCACTAGCCATTCGATGCCTAGGCACTTCTCAGATTGCGAATTCCTAGTCAGGCGAGCTCTATATTGCACTTCCATTGTTCCGTGGCCTGCAAACAACACCCAGACCTCCACGATATACAAATTTACTGCCACACTCCCACATCATACCATTTTCTGTGATACACATTTTTCACACAAAAGTTCTGAGGCATGCAATTCCACCTTCGGGTCCTCACGTCTCCTGGGGAACTATTGTCACCCCGTTTTGAAACCCCTGCGTCTTCTTTCCATACTTCACCATTTCTTGGAATCTCTTTCGCGCTTCCAATTCCATACTTACTCGAATTTTTCGCTTGTGAATTCCTAGACAGGAGGAGTGCACTTCTAGTGTTCCTTGACCTTCAAACAACCCCCTAACTTCCGCGATATACAAATTGACTTCCGGATTCATGTGTCGGCCCCTCTTCCATCTTACAAAATATGCACTCAAAAGTTTCGATCAATATAGTTTGACTGTCAGGGCCTCATGTCTCCTCGAGAACCCCTGTCAACCTATTTTGAAGCCCATCCAACCACTTTCTATGACCATTTCTTGCAATCTCTTTCACAGATCATCGGGTTGGCAGGTTCAGACAATTTCCAATTCCTAGTCGTTGTTTTCTGTTCCCGCCACCTTCGCACTTCTTTCCAAGTATATGCAATAAGTATATAACTTCTCTAGAAACATGCAGAAAAGATTGATCTCCGTCTTCTATACTTAACCAAATTTTGTTTCTCTTTTCCCTGTACATTATCTTTCTCGTCACTTAGTCATTTTTCTGAAAATGTCTAGTTGTGTAGGTTGGCGGACTTGCAAGTTCACATTTTCACTCATTCTTTTATATCGCGACTCCGACCAACCGCTTCCCCATTCCATATCTAGTCACTTCTTTGACCGCGGATTCCCCAGTAGGTAGGCTCTAGATTTCACTTCTATTGTTTCGTGACCTGCAAACAATACCCTAACTTCTACGATATAAAAATTTACAACCTAACTCACATCATACCGTCTTCTGTATTACAATCTACCTATCATGCTCTCTTTCGTGGTACACATTTTTCACTGAAAACTTTTGAGACATACAAATTGACTGTCAGGTCCGATTGTCTCCTGTGGAGCTATTGTGACCCCATTTTGAAGCCTGTCCTTCTGCTTTCCATACTTCATCATTTCTTCGAATTTATTTCATTGATTGTCGGGTTGGCGAGTTCAAGAAATATCCAATTCCTAATAGTTTTTTCCTGTGCCTCACCCTTTGCAATTATCAATTGGAAATTATATAAAATATCTTATTTATAAGTATGCAATTATCAAGCATTAATTCTAAATCAGGATTTGAGGAGATTTCCCATTAATACGCATAAAACCAAAAATTTTGAATGGTTATATTATCCCTTCTGAGTGTTTATTTCAAACATCATGGAATGTCATTTGCACATGGTCGGGTTGGTCCGTTCACAAAATATTCAATCCTCGATTCTGAAAATGAGTCTGACCGACCATTTACCTATTCCATACTTAGCCACTTTCCAGGAATTCCACAAATATACAAATCGACTGTTGAATTTCCCCATCATGTTCTCTTCCATTTTACATGTATTGCAGTAAAAAATTCTGATACATAAAATTTGACTGTCGGACACTCACCTATCCTTAGTATCCCGGTAACCCGTTTTTGAATACCGTCCGACCTCTTTTCATACCTTTCGATTCATTCATTTCTCTTCGACATCTCCGTGACCTTCTCACTTGTTTATAATAAAAAAATGTTTATATATATATATATATATATATATATATCTTGTTTCTAAATATGCAACTAGTGACATTTAATTCTAACATCTCATTGTGCAGGAATCGTATAGATTGTCATTGATGAGTGAAAGGCATGAGGAGATATCCTATTAATATGCATTAAACCAAGATTTTCTAAGCATTATATTATCCCTTTCGAGTGTTAATTTCAAAATCATGAAATGTCGTTCACACGTCGTCGGGTTGGAACGCTCACGAAACCTCCAATCCTTAATTGTTCTTCGTCGTACCCGCCACCTTCACACTTCTAAATATGCAATAAGTAAGATTTACTGCTAACAATTCATCATACAACACCCATAGAGATTTTCATTAATCAGCGAAAGGCTCGAGGATATTTCCCATTCATTAGCATTGAACCAACATTTGCGCAGAGTTATATTATCGCCTCTAACTATTCATTTCGACCATCATCTGGATAAAATGAATGTTCTCATAAACCTATGGAATCAGCTCGACAACAGTTCTATGGAGATACAGTGAAAATCTTCGGCCAAGAGGACCAAAAATTCCAGTGGTCCAAGGCATATTCTTATTACTCATCCCCTGCCACCCAAAATGAAGTAATTTGGACCTCTGGGATTGCTCGTGCAAGCTGTGTCCCTGAAGTTTTTGACTCTCAGGAGTTGGTTTCTTGGTGCACCAATAAATTTATTTCAGATCAAAGAATTATTCCACTACGGGACCACTCTTTTGTTTCTTTGTCACCTCAGGTCTTCCACCAGATGTTAATAGTGTTGGAGCCAACATTGACGTTCAAAGGAGAAGATTCCAAGCAATTCCTAAGAAATAATAATAACAGGTTGGATCTCTTGCCCAAGTTCTTGGAAGACCTGATGGTAGTTCCTGAAGATATCACAATATTGCAGGTTAGTTCATTTAGAAATCTATACCGGGAAATTTCCTGGTTGTTTACAAGAATAACGAGACAGGACTCGACAACAACTATTTCCTGGATGGGTCTTTATATTTTGTATTTCACAGTCAAGGAAAAAGCCATTTTTTATTGGGGCAAGCCAATTTCCCATGAAATCTGTTCCATGAAGCCTGTCCAAAAACTTAATTATTGAAAAAAGAGATGTAAAAAATAACAAAGAAAAATCTCGTTCAGAGCTTAAAATTGCTAAGATGCGGCCATCCCAAATCTATTGAATTCACATAGAAACTGGAGATTCTCTTGATGATTCCATTGGAGGCATTGAGGCCGAGAATGCCAGACTGAAGGACCGGTTCAAGGAATTGGAAGAAGCTTTGATTCCTATGCCATTGTTTGTCAATCCTTTGGAAATAGCCATGCCTGCCACCCCTACAACCAAGTTAAAATGATCTTCCAGCCTCCTCACATCGTGTAGATGACATGTGGAGAATAATATCAAGAAAATAATGGAACTTCTTACTGAGGTGTGGGAAACATCACAAACCATGACTTCCCTTGGAACAAGGGCACACAATTTGCTCGAACATTTGCAGGTGGAGTTAAAAGATGAAGAAAATTTATATTTAAACATAGTCCTTCCTTTTGACACCATTGTCAACAACATGACATAAACGAAAAGAAGAGAACAAGATCTCCCATCCAAAAATCGGATCGGTCAATTAAATGCATGATAGAAAGAAAATGTGAAGAACCTGCATCTCATAGTCCAATCATGTGAACAAGCCATATCAAAGAAAGAAAAATTATTCACAAAGTTGGATAGAATGAAATTATCCAGAAGCACCAACGAATTCCAAGACCCCAACTTAATCATCAACTCCTTGCCATTAACTAAGCAAGTCTTCGTTAAACAGGTTGATATTTTTAGGGCATTGTCTTTGAATTTTTTTTACAGCATCCTTGAATATGGTCAAGATGGCGTCGACAAGTCGCTAGTCAACTATTCGATACAGAATGAGGAAATTGATCAGGCTCTACGTAAACTTTTTATCGACTTCAGGGAATTATAAAATGAACTTTTCAACATAAAAATCTGGAATGAGATCAACGTCGCCCCAGTGAGAAGCTACATTGAAGAATGGCTCGAAAGGGAATTGAAGCAGGTCAGTGACGAAGGCAACATGTAGTTTCCACAATTCCAGTAGCCATCGACGACATCAATGAAAAGGCATCAACAAGGAAATAGAAAAAGGGATCATACGTACCATCACTGTAATTCTATATTGATCACATCCTGCTTTGTTTATCAACCTAGTTATTCGAATTTTTTAAATAAAAGTGTCTAGCGAAAGACTGATACATTTCAATTTATTCTTTTCAAGCATTACACTCTACCGTCGCCCACTTCTTTGTTCTACAGTCCTATTTCTTGTACATATTTCTCTTATGGTCCGTAGGAGCTCCAAATCCCAGTCTATATGAAAAACACATTTAAATTTCCAGTAATTTGTAAGAGACAATATTATCTTTTGATATATTTCAAATAAAAAATATTTATGTGGTCATAAATTTTTATCTTCCACTATGCTTATGGTCCACGCGAGCCCCAATCCCAGTCCATATGACAAATGCATTTAAATTTCCAAGAATATATAACTTTTTTGATATATTTCAAATTAAACTATTTTTTATCTCCTTTTATACTTATGTCATCGTAAATTTTTAGCTTCCACTATGCAGAAATTGTATTTTCTTAATTTGAATATAACCTTTTTTTGTCTTGCCACATGTAGAGACAAAATAGACAAAAATTTTCAACATAGCAAAATATATTATATACTTTCAAAAAATAAATGGGGCTCTAGAAGCCACGTGTCATTTACTGCATGAATACCACCTGTGCTTCATGCTTCTTGTGACATCTCCGTTGCTGTTTCCATCTGCCTCCGCTACTTTTTCCTATCCCTCTGCATTTATTCTCAATTCAACCCGACAGGGACTATGCTACCACGCAACACTTGTTTATTCTTGGGGAAGAGAGATTAAATGGATACTTTAAGTGAGAATCCCATAAATCCTTTGTATAAAGGGGAAATGCAAATCAAACTATCATATGTCAGACTTTACAATTAGAATTCATATTTTTTCTA
>ML782555.1:47068-59142 GCA_009831015.1 Picea engelmannii | reverse complement strand
CATTAAAAATGTATTAAAGTTTTAATAGTACATTAATACATTGAAGTAATAAAGTAAAAATACATTAATAATGCATTATTACATAAATACAAAACATTGACCCGGACGATGGTTTAGAGTGATAGACTATGCTTGATCACGAGGATGGTTAACTATGGTAAACCATGACTCCATGGTTGACCATGATTGTGACTATGGTTGACCATTAGAGTGATTACAGTTGACTATGCTTGACAATGACCATAGTTCACTGTAATTGATAATGACCATGACAATGACCATGGATGATCTTGAATACGGTTGACGATGACCATGACCACGATCATGATGATGGCCATGGTCATGACCATGGCTATGGTTGAGCACAAATGATCATGCCCATGACTATGTGTGATGTACGATATATATATATATATTAAAAGAGGCCATGAGCGTGATTTGTGGTCATTATGCACAAATCACACTGGTGTTTATACTCTTATTGAGTGAATTGAGGAGCTAGAGAGGGAGGATGTTGTCCAAGTATGTTTAATTTTTCATATTTTAACTCAATTTAGTCATTTCTAATTTATTGTTTTGCTTCCAAGAATAAAAAAAAAATAAAAATTGTAATTTTATATTTGAATTAAAAAATGAACCTAATTTAGGCCATGGCTTTTAAATTGCATCATATATAATATAATGGAACCTCGAGACAATGTAAACCACTCAAAAGAAAACCAAGAATATCAAAACCCCAACCCACCACAATCACCCAATGTAATTACTCAAATTGAAGAGGGGTTGGCTATATTAAGAACCCTTGAGGAACAATTAAAGGACACTAGAGAGCCTAGCAGAGTCTTGTAACACCCCGGGTTTCGAACCACCATTTTAAATAATGTATTGTTACAATGCTGAGAGTCTTGAGTGCCAAAACAATTATTAAAGGGCCAGTATGCCCAAGAAATGTAATTTTTTTTATCATTATTAATAATAAACACATTGCTGGCTGGTAGATAGACAAGGACTAGAGTTATAGGGGGCTATGATTCCACAAGAGAGGGGGCTTGAGTGGGTACATGTTTATTCCTATCTTAATTACCCTTTTTTCCTAAGGTAGGGGATCAGTTACGTGAGCTTCTCGGGGAAGGCCAGGAGGTTCTTGATTCCCCACGAAAATACTTAAACCCATCCATGGTATGATTGTGGGGTTGGTCGTTGGCTCGTCCACTCCTTCACTCCTGCATTTATACCATTCTTTCCCTCACACCCTTTCATGCACTCACTCACCCATTCATTTATCCATCCCCACCTACGTCTCGGTTGGGTAAAGGGAAAGGAACTGTTGAAGATTAGCCACAAGATAGTTGGGTGTAATGGTCATTGATGTAATCCATCCATGACCTGGGGCCTACATGTCTAAGATGCATTGGCTTGTGCCCTGTTTTTCTCACAACTACAAGTCCTGAGAGTTCAAACATTGAGATTCTGGACCAACTATGTTGGAGGCCCTGGAAAAAGGAGAAGGACTACCTGAGGGACTGCATGGCAGAGAAGGGTGGAGGTCCATTCTCTTCGGTGGTATAGGTGGGGTGGAAGAGAGCTCGATACTTGCATTGTTGTGGGTGTTGGGAAACCTGTGAGAGATTGAGAGCTAATTGGTTTGGGAACCCAAGTACACTCTAGAACCGTCCTTGTGGATTCATAGCCCTAGCTCAAGGGTGACACTACTGTTGAGATTTGGAGTAGTGTTGTCTATGGTTGGGTGGAACGTCCTTGGTCTGTAGCCAGTTGGTGTCACCTTTTTGTAAAGATAAGTGCTCTTTGTTGTGATATTATTATCTGTATATGAATGTATTTAGCTGTGTATTTTCATTATCATTTAACTAAATATTAGATTATGCATGCTTGTTGGATATTGTTGTGCATTTTGTTAAATCTTTTATCTTATGCGTCCTTATTAAATAAATAAGGTATTGGTAAGAGTACGAAGTCCAAGGGTGGGATTGAAGGTAGCATACCCTGACTTGTGGGTGGTTGGGGATGTTACAAATTGGTATCAGAGCTTCTAGTTGAAACACTAGGCCAATATGGACTGTGTCTGTTTGTCAGAGTCTCATGGTCGAGATCGAAATTTGACAGCGAAGTTGAAAATCTTAGGAGGAATGGCTTTGCAGAATCTATGCAGGATTTAGATTGTCAGAGATTTGTTGTAAGGGGTTCAAAGGATCATGACCATCCCCCTTCTAATTCAGGAGCGATCACCACTGTGCCATCAAGAGAGATCAGGGATCGTTGGATCAAAGGATAGGTGAATAGGGTTCGTTCGATGAAAAGGAAGCAAGGGTCAAGGTCACAACCGTCGGGTCCCACTGGAGAGAGAGATCAATGGGCTGGAGGCATTGCGGGGAACCAAGTTGCATGGGAGATAATTCCCCAAGGCGGTCCCACAATCCAAACCACATTTTCACATAGGGGTTACGTGTCAGCGTTAGGAGAATTGCGGGGCAAAAAGTGGGTTACTACAAACCGTCGATGCGTGCCCCCACATATTGAAAGGCATGCAACGATGTGACATGTTATTACTCGAGCGATGAACCTCTAAAGAGAACAAGTATTCGGGGATCGTCGATCTATAGGAGGACACACGTCCCCTAATTGTGTGCTCCAGGTGAAAGCACTCTGAGAAAATGAGAGAGAGGATAAGTTGATAATTGAGATTTCCAAACCTTGGAGATCCGAAGTGAATCACAGTCATCCGATCCAGGAGGAAACACGGCAGAAATCTGTGCACTTCAGGGAAAAATGAAGTTTGAGGTTTGAGATTTCCAAAATCCAAAGACCCGAATAAATCGTAGTTGTTGATATGTGGGCAACAAGCATCAGTATATCGTGAGCTTCAGATAAAAACATTTCGTTAAAAGTTGAGGTTTGAGTCTTCTGAAGTATGAAGGCCCAAATGAATTGCAGTCATTGATTCTTGTAGCGGTAACCTCCGAAGTCCTGAAGTATGGGGTTAATATGGGTCGTCCGATAAGGGAGACACATGGTGGTAATTTGGTCAGTTCGGGAAATCGGAGTTTGGGAGAATTGGAAGTCTGTTAGTGTGGAAACTCCTGAAGTCCCGAAGCCCAAACAACGGAAGTAATGGGGCACAATGACATCACCAGGAGGTGATGTGGACCCTGGAATTTCTGAAGTGATGTGGCTTGTGGATGTCATTGGGGATGACGTGGACAAAGGATATGTGCACCACATGTCAGTAAGTTTTGAGCATGCGGATGATTGAAATATCACTAGGATGTGACACGTGTCACTCGCTTGATTGGAACACGTGTTCGCTTATAGTATTTATCTACGTGGCGATGGATCATGGAATTCAGAGAAATTACTCCTAGAGTTTTGAGTTGAGATTTGAAACTCCCAAATCTCGGAGAGCCGGAGACCCGAAGTAAACGTCAATCGTCAGATTGTCCAGAGTAGACCTGAACCATCAGAAAAGGAGAACATGTGGCATGAAGCTGTGGATTTTGAGTAAGGACCCGAAGTAAATGGTGATCGTCAGATCATCCGAAGTAATTACCCACCATCCGATTCAAAAGGACGCATGGAAAAATCCTGTGTATTTCGAGGGAAGTAAAGTTTGAGACTTGAGAATTCTAAAGTCTGGAATTCCGAAATGACCACAACCGTCGATCTGGGAGAGGTAAATATGAACCATTGGTTCCCCATGGGTATATCTTGGTTGTCCATTTAGAAGTACATTCAATATTGTGAGATCAATGGTCACCTCGCATTGCGGAGACAAGAGGTGCTTGGGCTTTATGAAGCCAAGGACGAGCCGCAATCGAGACCACGATTTTGGCAAAAGGACACATGGTGGCTCAAGGTGAACTGCGGGGAAAAAAATAGTTTGGTTCCAAGAAACCTTTGAGCATGGCCACAATCACGCATATGCATGAGGTCACCACCTAATGTCACATCTAAGGAGGGGCCAAGAGAAAAGGAACTTACACCAACTCTGATATTTTCACAAGGGCGAAGGAGAAGGTCACGGGGGCCATCGGACCTGTGCCAGAAAGCTGGAAGGGCCTATGTTTAGATACAAAATGAAACCATCAAGGTTTTAGAGAGCTAATTCGACTCGATATTGAAGACCCTTGGCCGATAGGTCAAGCAACCTTAGGAGAGAAGGGTTTCTGCATTAAGAAGTGAAAGGAATTGTAGAATTGTTGACAATTTTGTTTATCATATGCGTAATTCTAAAAAAACTATCGCTTGCACATTTTGTAGAATTAAGGGGCTTAAGCACATCATCTCAGGATGTGTATTGAGGAAATGGAAGAAGGCAAGGGAGCCTCCACTCATGATAAGGAGGGCGAAGGCTAGAATACTAGAGTTGGTAATACAAAGACAGAGTCCAATGGATGCAAGGGAAAAGGAGAACAGGAAACGTTAATAGAAACGGTAAGAAGCCTGAAGATGGAAGTGCAGAGCTACAAACAAGACAACGAGATACTGATGAGAGAGAAAATTCAGATAAATGATCGAGTGTTGCAAATATTAAATAAGTTGCAGAGACAAACGAAGAAGGGATCAAACTCAAGACAAGAGGAAGAAGGCGGGTGCCATGAAAGAAGGGATGATCGTGGAAGAGCTGGTTATTCTAGAAGTACTAGCAGAGCTCATGGACACCACTCACCTCCCTACTCAGAAATAAAGTTTTATGCATCGGATGATCCTGTAAGCAGTCCAGAGGTGTCTCTTATCAGACACCAAAGAAGTAAACAAGAGGTAGATATTTTTCAAGGCGAGCTGAGGAAGCTCAAGCCACCTTCCTTTGAGGGTGAAAGATAAAGGGAAGATGATGTTGAAGCATGGTTGCTTGGGCTCAGGAGATATTTTTAGTTGCATAACTATTCATCCAACCTGGAAGCCAGGATTTCCACCTGCCATTTACATGGGAAAGTTGCAATGTGGTGGGACCAATTGAAGCAAGTGGAGCACATCAATGAGAGTAGGATCACTTGGAAGAAGTTCAAGAAGTACTTCCAGAAGGAGTACCTCTCAAAGCATTTCTATGACAAGAAAATGCACGAGTTCTTTGAACTCAGATTGGGAAGCATGACTATGGACGAATATGAGAATAATTTCTTGGGATTGTTAAAATATGTCAGGTTCATTGGTGATGAGAAGGTAAAAATATAGAGATTTCTAAGTGGAATGCCAACCTTTTATAAGGAAAAGATCAAGTATGATGAACCTAAGACCTTGGCTGAGGCCATCAGGAAGGCTAAATACTTGTATGAGCAAGGTCGGGGAAGAGAATCCGTACAAAAATCTTGGAAGAACAAGAAGACTGAGAAGTTCGATCAGAGGAGGAAAGGATTCAAACATCCCTTCAATAGGAATGAGCCTAATAGGAATCATCAAGATTAGTATGCTAAGGGGGATTCCAAGAAGTAAGATTCCTTGGGAAAAAGGGGAAGAACACCAATCCAATGCTGGGGATGCAAAGGAAATCACCTGCACAAGGATTTCCCACATAGAAATCACAGAGTGAAGACTGTGCACAACATCCAAGAGGCTACAACAGTCGAAGAT
This sequence comes from Picea engelmannii, assembly GCA_009831015.1. Classification (NCBI taxonomy): domain Eukaryota; kingdom Viridiplantae; phylum Streptophyta; class Pinopsida; order Pinales; family Pinaceae; genus Picea; species Picea engelmannii. The sequence continues at coordinate 53,556 of ML782555.1, read as the reverse complement.
ACGGGAATAATCTATGTGGATTTAAATGATCGACAAGCAGAGTACCGGTCCAATATGATCGAGGTGGAAGGTAAGATCATAAATCAGCCTGTTTCTATTTTGATTGATTCAGGAGCAAGTCATTGCTACATTGATCCTAACATAGTGGATAGATTTCATTTTGAGAAAAGTAAACTTGGAAAAGAAAGTTTGGTTCAGTTAGCCACTGGAACCAAAAGAAGAATCCATGATATGGTTAGAAGTTGTTCCATAAGTCTTAATGGCATGAATAATAGTATGGTTCTAAATGTCACCATTGAGGTCTTATGATATTCTAATTGGAATGGATTGGTTGGAAAAGCATCATGATTTCCTAGATTGTCATAACAAGACATTTACATGTCTTGATGGAAATGGAAAACAAAGAATTGTGAAAGGAGTTCCAAGACCCATCTCTATAAGGGAGATTTCAGCCTTACAACTGAAAAGATGTTTTAGGAAAGGATGTCAACTATATGCAGCTCATGTGGAAGAGCCAAATAATACAAAGGGGACAATACTTGAACATTTCTCGGTGCTACTGGATCTTGAAGGTGTATTCCAAGAAATATCAGGATTTCCACCAAGGAGGGAGATAGATTTCTCAATTGATTTAGTGCCAAGATCTACCCGAGTGTCAAAAATGCCTTAAAGAATGACCACACCATAGTTAAAAGAATTACAAATGTAGTTGGAGGAATTGTTGAAGAAAGGGTACATACGTCCAAGTGTATCACCTTGGGGAGCACCATTACTTTTTGTCAAAAAAAAGGATGGAACCTTGAGGCTATGTATTGAATTCCGATAGCTGAACAAGTACCCTATAAAGAACAAGTATCCTCTACCCCGAATCGATGACCTCTTTGATCAGCTAAGAGGAGCAAAGAAATTTAAAAAAAATTGACCTGAGGGCAGAATACCATCAGGTAAGAATCAAGGAAGAAGACATTCATAGGACAACCTTTAGGACCAGGTATGGGCATTATGAATTTGTAGTGGTTGCATTTGGACTAACCAATGCACTAGTTGTCTTCATGTGCTTAATGAATGGCATATTCAGAAATTATTTGGATAAGTTTTTCATAGTATTCTTGGATGACATAATTATCTATTATAAGTCTGAAGAGGAGCATGAACATCACTTAAGACTGGTATTGCAAGTACTAAGAGAACATCAGTTGTATGCCAAGTTGAGTAAGTGTTGTTTTTATAAAAAGCATATCCATTACTTGGGACACATTATTTCAGAGTAGGGCATAGTAATAGATCCATAGAATATTGAAGCCATTAGAGGATGGCCAACACCCAGTAATGTGTCAGAGGTCAGATATTTTATGGGATTAGCTGGATACTACAAAAGTTTGATAGTAGGGTTCTCTAATATTTCTCATCCCATCATTTCCTTGAAAACGAAGGGAACTAAATTTGAATGGACACTCATGTGTGAAAATAATTTTAATCTGTTGAAAGAATTGCTTACTAGTGCACCTGTGTTAAAGATTGTTGATCTAAATGAAAGTTTTGTGGTATGTACAGACACGTGTAAGGAAGGACTTGGGGGAGTCCTTACAAAAAATAGACATGTCATTGGATATGAGTCTAGAAAGTTGAAGGAACATGAGAGGAACTATGACACCCACTACTTGGAACTGGATGCCATTGTCCACACCTTGAGGATGTGGAGGCATTATATCATGGAGAAGAAATTCGAATTAAGGATAGACCACATTGGCCTAAAGTATCTTTTTGAACAACCGACATTGAATGTTAGGAAAACAAGATGGCTAGAATTTTTAAGTGAATATGACTTCGATATCAAGCATATCAAAGGAAAGGAGAATAAAGTTGTCGATGCGCTTAGTAGAAGAGTGCATATCGTGCATGCTACTTTTGTTAGTATGCATCAATCAGAATTGAAGAGAAGAATTTTAGATGGTCTTGTTACATATCAGCATTACCTACAAGTAAAGGAAAAATTACAGCAAGGAAATTTACAGTAGAAAATAAATGAGTATGAGATAAAGGAAGACAAATTACTCATGTATAAAAATAGAATCTATGTTCCTAGTTTCGAAGAACTGAGGAATTTGGTACTGAAGGAAACGCATGATGTTCCTTACGATGGACATCCCGGTTACCAGAAAACAATTACAGCAGTAAGAAGTCAGTTATTTTGGCCGAGAACGAAGAAGGATGTTGTTGATTACATCGCTTGATGTATGGAATGTTAGAAGGTGAAGGCTAAGCATAGGCAGCTAGCGGGGTTGCTGCAGCCATTTCCAATCCCAGAGAAGAAATGGGAAGTGATCACCATGGATTTCATTACAAGATTACCCATAATGAATAAGAAACATGATTCAATCATGGTGGTGGTGTAAAAATTAACAAAGGTTTCTCATTTTGTGCATGTGAAGACAACACATACAATGACTAATATTGCAGAAATTTTCATGAAGGAAATTTCTAGGTTGCATGGGGTACCTAGGACAATCGTCTTAGATAGAGATACAAAATTTACCTCCAATTTCTAGAGGGGATTGTTTAAAGGATTTGGCACAAATCTAAACTTTAGCACCGCATAACATCCCCAGACAGATGGGAAAACAGAGAGGGCCAATTGAATAATTGAAGATATGTTGAGGATGTATGTGATGGATAAGCCATCTAAGTGGGAAGATTACTTACACTTGGTTGATTTTGCATATAATAATGGGTATCAAGCTTCATTAAGAATGATCCCATTTGAATCCTTGTATGGTAGGAAATGCGATACTCTAGTAAGCTGGGACAACCCAACAGATAGAGTGGTACTTGGACCAGATTTGCTCAAGGACATGGAAGACCAGGTGGTTAAGATCAAGCAGAATTTAAAGGTAGCTCGGGATAGATAAAAATTTTATGCAGACAAGAACAAGACAACTAGATAATTTAAAGTAGGGGAGCATGTACTTTTGAAAGTGAAGCCCAAGAAAAGCTCTTTGAAATTGGGTAGTTGTACAAAGTTGGCAGCCAGATTCTATGGTCCATTGGAAATATTGGAAAGAATAGGGCCAGTTGCATACATGCTTGAATTGCCTGCTTCCATGAATGTGCATAATGTATTTCATGTATCTTTACTAAAGAAATATGTACATGACCCTAACCATGTTATTGATTGGCATGTGATTCAGGTAGAGACAGAGGGAGACTTTCAAGTTCAACCAGTGTGGGTATTGGACAAAAAGGTCAAAATACTCCAGAATCGAGTTATAGAGATGGTAAAATCTCAGTGGACCTACTAAGGTCCTGAAGATGCTACCTGGGAGCATGCAGATGACATGCGGGCATAATACCCACAATTTCTTCAATAAATTTGATATTTTGATCTCTATTTTGTATATGCACTGAGGACAATGCCAAGATAAGGGGGACAGGATGTAACACCCCAGGTTTCGAACCCCCATTTTAAATAATGTATTGTTACAATGATGAGAGGCCTGAGTGCCCAAACAATTACTAAAGGACCCGTATGTCCAAGAAATGTAATGTTTTGATCATTATTAATAATAAACACATCATTGGCTGCTAGACGGACAAGGACTAGATTTATAGGGGGATATGATTCCACAAGAGAGGGGGATTGAGGGGATAAATTTGTAATCCTATGTTAATTAGCCTTTTTTCCTAAGGGAGGGGATCAGTTACGTGATCTTCTTGGGGAAGGCCGGGAGGTTCTTGATTCCCCATGAAAATACTTAAACCCATCCATGGTCTGATTGTGGGGTTGGTCGTTGGCCCATCTGCTCCTTCACTCCAGCATTTGTACCATTATTTCCCTCACGAACTTTCATGCACTCACTCACCCATTCATTGATCCATCCCCACCTGCATATCAGTTGGGTAAAGGGAAAGGAACTGTTGAATATTAGCCATGAGATAGTTGGTTATAATGGTTGCTGGTGAAATCCAGCCATGACTTGGGGCCTGCATGTCTGAGATGCGTTTGCAGGTGCCCTATTTTGCTCACAACTGTGAGTCCTGAGAGTTCCAGCACTGAGATTCTGGACTAGTTGTGTTGGAGGCCCTGGAGAAAGGAGAAGGACTGCGTGGCAGAGAAGGGTGGAGGTCCATTCTCTTGGGTGGTGCAGGCTGGGTGGAAGAGATTTGGGTACTTGGATTGTTGTGGGTGCTAGGAAACCTGTGATAGATTTCGAGCTGATTGGTTTGGGAACCCAAGTACACTCTGGAACCATCCTTATGGATTCATATCCCTATCTTAGAGGGTGACACTGCTGTTGAGATTTGGAGCAGTGGTGTCTATGGTTGGGTGGAACGTCCTTGGTCTGCAACCAGTTGGTGTCTCCTTTTTATAAATATAAGTGCTCTCTATTGTGATATTATTATATGTGTATGAATGTATTCCAATGTGTATTTTAATTATTGTTTAACTAAATCTTAGATTATGCATTCTTGATAGATATTGTTGTGCATGTTGTTAAATATTTTATCGTATGCATTCTTATTAAATAAAGAAGGTATCGGTAAGAGTACGAAGTCCAAGGGTGGGATTGAAGGTAGCATTCCCTAGCCTGTGGATAGCTAGGGATGTTACAAGTCTCCTTGACCACTTCTTTGGACATCATTGTGAATTCCATTGCAAGTATCTAAGGGAAATTGACCTCTATTTCTGATTATAGGGCAAGAATGTATGAGTACTACAACATTGATTTGGATAGAAACCAAGTGAAAGAGATGGGAATTTCAAAACCAAAAATATTTTTTATTTTTAGGGATCCTAGAACTAGACAAGAATTACCATTGAACAAGAAATGCATCTCCATTGACTAGTGCATCCATCCCCAAATTAGTTAAAATTGGATGGATAGGTGGTATATGGTTTTTGATAAACCTCCTTACGATAATAGGGAGGTGCCCTTATATTTTATGAGAAAATTATGGACTACGTTTATTATGGGTAAGCATGTCAACTACTTTATCATTGGAGAATTCCAGGGGGTGGGTCTAGGGTCTGCACAAGACAGATAACATGTCAGGCGTGACTTTGTGTTAGGTCCTCATCCCCCCAGGCGAAGGCTTGACCCCCATACCCAACATCCTCATGTTGCAGAGAGCTTGTAACAGGTGAATATATCCATTTCATCATTGACTCGTAGCCTAGTGCAACACAATATCTTTCTTTCACTATCTAGGTAAGAGGTGTCTGTCAGTGACATTGATAGAGGGGTTGGAGGTTCATCATGCACATCAAATTACAGTGAGGAGAGGACACATGGACATAGTATAAATCCATGTGAACCTCATAGATACTCGAGCTACATACATACATGATATGGGCCTATAGATCCCAGTGGACAACATAGCTTCATGGAGGAGGTTAGTATCATAACCCTCTTTATTTTATTCATTTTTATATATTTATTTTGTATTATTTGTATTTATATTGATATTTCATTGTATATTATTTTGTAGTTGTTATGTCCTAGCGGTAGACCCTCTACACCGAAGGATGCAAAAATTCCTATCCCCAACACCGATGCAACAGTAGAGGCTTCTTGTTCATTGGGTGCACCTCACACATAGGTATGTGTCAGATATGATAAATTCACCTTAGTCGTTTCTTTATTTTATGGCATACTCAAATTTTTTATGTTCTCATGTTTCAACAGGATTTGGGAGTAGGCAACGCCGGGGACTGTCCATCTAGGAAGGATAAGTCACCTGCGTCATAGGTATCATGTGTAGAGTTAAATATCATATAATTCTAAAATTCTTTGCGTTTATGTTTTTGAATTTTACTAGTTGCTACTAATAGTTCAATTTTATTAATATGTATGCAGGTTGTAGATATATTTGCTAGTTATAGTGCTTTTGCACTCCCTGGGCACCTGGGTGTTTCTTCAGGGTTTACCTTTTCCATGCCTAGGGAGTTTCAATCACTGGTATAGCTTGTGGGTGAACATCGCAATCCACCCCCAACATTTTCATCATCCCCATTGACCGAGATTTCCATAGTAGAGGTTGTCTCAGAGCAATTTGTACAACCTAGTTCTCCATCTACTAGTGAATCTCCATCGAGGCTTGAGATATTAACGGTGAGATAATGGATTGATGATAATATTTATGTTTCATGAATTTGATTTTACACATATTTGTTTAATTTTCTTGACTTGATCCTTGTAACTAATGCAGGGGAGCATTGTAGAGAGACTAGGGTTGTGGAGGAGGTTAATACCCTCACGAATGACAATAGCATATGCAGTGAGTTGTCTTAGGTTAAATTACAAAGTATCATATTTCATGTTTATTAATTCATTGATAAATTTTTTTTATAGCAATGTTTATTCTTTTTGCAGTCTCCAGAGCGTCGAAGCACGCCCAGGCCTAGAACCTCTTAAGGTGCTTCTTCGAGCAAGAGAAGAAATATTGATTTCTAGGATGCTCCTGAGGGTGGCGATGGTGCAATTTGTCAA
>ML782555.1:14455-47018 GCA_009831015.1 Picea engelmannii | reverse complement strand
TGGCACATTTTTTATGAGTCTCATTGTTTTTGCATTTTATGTTGATGAATGTATGAATTTCATGTGTATTAATCCCTTGATTTTTTCTAAAGTGATTATAAATACATAAGTTATGCATTAACGAATATCTTGTGGTGGAAAATATTGCTAAGTGCTAAATCCATAACCAATTAATGTTTCTCAAGTAGTATTTCTTGCTAATCAACCATGTGTCTCTACATCATCGATAGTTAATTCCTTGTGAATTATTTGCATGAATTTTGTGGATATCCATATTCTAACTCACAACCAACGATGCATGGACTACCTCTTGAATTATCTCCATCTAAATCCAATGACAAACCACACTTAAATAATGGTCATTTGAAAATATTGTTAACTAAAAAATGAGATATTTCAATAATTTATTATAGAAACAAATTTTCTCATGTATCTTCTACATAATTTGAAATCACTTAACAATCTTAGCTCAATGTTGTTTCAAATTAACCTCCATAAATAGTACTATAATTACTCAATTACGAAGATGGCATAAGCTAAAATTCAATTATGAAAGTACACAACATTTGGAGAACCAAACACTTCGTATATATTTAGAATATGAAGTACATGCACCTACCCATATCTTATCATGGGTTGTTATAAATCGGGCTCTTCAAACCCTAGCAATGGAAACCACAAGACAACATTATCCAATATATCACTCCATTAGAGATCATCAACAATGTATAATACACAATGGTAAATCCTTTTTGGAACCTACATTTGTATCCCACACTTGTACAACATCAACTCCCTCTATCTTCTTGATAACACGCACATTAGGTAGCACTAGGGTTTTAAAATGCCACAAAACCCTAACTTTTTCTCTTACGAGAGATGCATGATAAAAGTATTTATTTCCTCTTGTAGGTGTAAGTATTAGTATTTCTAGTCTTCTCTTGACATTCCTTTGAGAATCCTAGTTGTTAGTTTCTTAGTTGATTCAATCCATACTTTCACCAATTTCTAGGGAACACACATTGTTCCCCCTTTTTTATGCATGGAATATATGAAATCATTTCATTTATGTGTAACCCTTCATAAATGCCAAAACGACTAGTCAATGACTCATTAATGCACTCATGTTTGTTTAGCTTGTGTAGTGGGTATATGTAAATATTGTTAAACCCATCAATTATTAATAACATTTAATCAGTCTTCCATGAAGTCCACTATACTTATTGATTTTGATCAATAGAATGAGAGAGTTCACATGGAAACTAGATCTTAGAATGGGTATATTTTCCACCTACAAATAAAGGTTTTGAGGTCACATTTCTTGACACGCCATAGAAAGTAATGTTATGCTACCAAAATTCCTCCAAGGAGACTTGAAACCATTATTCTTTTCCCATCACCATCTATGATATTTTATTGCACACTCCTACCCAATTTTTGGGTTAGATCACACAAGGAGACAACATACCCTCCCAAACACAATCCCACAAACCTATTTATTCCATGCCATGCCTTTCCATGTCATTTTCATGCCTTTCCAAGTCATTCCATGGCATGCCATTGTTATTTCCACGTCATTCCCATGCCTTTCCATGTCATGCCATTTCCATGGAATTTACATGCCTTGCTAAGCCATGCCATGCCATATCATTGCCATGTCTTGCCAAGCCATGTCATTGCCATAACTTTCCATTTCCATTCCTTTCCATGCAATGCCATTGTTGTGTCATTTCCATGCCATTCCATGCCATTCCATGCCATTGTCGTGCCATGCCATTTTCATGCATTTCCATGCCATTTCCATCCCTTTCCATGCCATGCCATGCCATTTCCATGCGTTTCCAAGCCATGCCATGGCATGCCATTTCCATGCCATTTTCATGTATTTGCTCATGTCTTGTAATGTATTTTCCCATTTTAACTTATATAACAATAAATTTAACACTCCATAATATTATTCAAGGAAAAATTCAAATCAAAATGTGGATTGAAATGAAACAAGAATAGCAAAAAATGAAACATTGTCATGCCAATGCCATGCTTTGAAATTAAACCCTTGGAATACACTTTGACACCTTTTATTACATTTATGTCATTATTTGTATCCCTATAGGGCTTGATATCTTGAATATTGTATGGCTATCATGTGTCACATTTCATTTCAAAAGGAATTTGTTATCAAAACCCTAGTTTAATATTTCATTTTCAACCCCCTTTCAAATAATGATTACTTGTTTTAAGGGTTGTTATATTTTTCCTTGTATTTCCTTGCCTTGGCTTGCCTTTCCATTCCATTCCATGCCATGCCTTTCCTTTGCATGTCCTGCTATTCCATTGCTACGAGAAAAATCCCCCTATACTATGTCTAGGTACAGGAAAAGCGATGACTTCCCTTAAAAGACTATTCTACCCTTAAGCTATCCCAAAACTATCTAAACAAAATGACGAGAGAGAGGAAAGAGGATTAATGGGTACACCTTTATTCCTTACGGTTGGCATAGACCTCTTTCTCTTGTTGCAACCTCCTAGATTGTGGGTCTCCTCCCAAAGCTAACTTGCAAAAGCTTAGGAAAGTAATGCTACAACACATGCAATATCTACTTATGACTTTCAAAGTTTATATATATATATATATATATATATATAAAGAAATAAAATCATACAAACATAATATTTTGGGACAAGGATGAACTATTTTATTAAGTTTCAAGAGAAAAATGATTACAACCTTTGTCGGTAACCGCTCCACAAACCAGGTCTGAGCTCCTCTTTTATGGCTCCAAGTGCATCAATCCCACGTTAACTTCTCACAACCAAATTATCACCAAGGGAAGGAGGAAGGGTTGCATAAAGAGAAAGGCTGGAGGGAAATTTTGAGGCTAAAACTCAGAATGGGATGCAAAACTTGGGCTAAGAAAGCGAAGGTATTTTGACAGAGTTTTCCTATTCTCTTGCTTTTTGTTCTAAATGAGACCCTAGGACCTCTTTTTATATGAGAAAAAGATGGTTATTCGGTTTGGGGATGGGTGACAATGGGTAAAATGGTTAGGAAACCCTCCATAGCCCATAAACTCCACCAAATTCCACGCAATTTTATATTTTTTGCAACTTTTGGAGGTAAATGTTGGTTATCTAGCATGCAACATGTGTATGTATGCGTGCTAACTAGCATGCAACATGTGTGTGTACGTGGGATATTAGTTCAGCAGGGCACGTACCCTTTCCAAAAAAAAAAAAATTAAGAAGAAGCCTCAGTAGTATTTTGGAAAAGTATGCAAAAGGAAGGTCCAATGTCTTGTATGCATAGATAAGGAATTTTGGAATATAACAGATTCGCCCTAATGTGTGAGGTCAGAAGAGAAATTGATGGCCAAAATACATTACAATATCTTTACCAATGGGAAGGCACAAAGTTGAGTGAGCCCGAGACGAGTGTTCGTGAGCGTGCCATCTGCAAAATAATAATAATCTCTTTGAGGCAGGCATACCCATGGTCGGGATGAACTAAGAATGGATTCCAATCAAGTACACTGCAGATCCATGTCATATAAATGCTTATATAAATTTTAGCCGTGAGAAATACATAGCGGATCTACATCTAAAAATCATTTGAAGATATACAAGTACAATATAATATGCATCTTTAGGAAACATTGACATATGTGGCAGGAGATGAGGACTTCATAGCTTGAGAAACAACTTCAAAACTTAGGTAGGAGTAAAATAGAAGTGTAAAAATTGCTACCCTGAGGTATTTGACATGTCATTGGGGAAATGCTAGAGGATCTCGATCATCAGGCAAAAAACTTCCTTGATTAGACTCTCGAGATGGCCGACTCATGAAAGTCAAGAGATAAACTGCAAAATGGCCGACTCAGGTTGGATAAAATTTCCCTTGGACAAAAACATGAAAAAAATGACGAGACTCGGGAATCATTGTATTGACATAAGTCTGTGATACAGGAGGCACCACAAACTCTCCATATGTTTGGAAGAGTAACCAAACAGAGGAGGACGAAACTCTATGTAACGAAAAAAACTTCCTAAGATCATACTACATCCCAATGCTTGATGAACAAACATAAGGATATGCTTTGTCCAAGGGAAAATATCTTGTTCCCAATAAAAGAAAATGTATATCCCATCCTCTCTTTTTGGAATATTTGATTTTTTTGTCTTTTTCAATTTTTTAATGAGATTGAAAAAGAATAAAAGAATGCTACATTATAAACGAGGAATGAGTGTCATGGGAAATCAAACTAGTTCCAAGTGCATGGAACATACTGATGCTTACTGCAAGGAGACATGTGCAGGATAAGGACACTCGAGAAAATTCCTCCATGGGGCAAGGTGTCATATCATAAGAGAAAAAATGTTGCAATGCTTGCGTTTAAGGAATTCTTTGAAGGTTCATTTAATAGCAACATGAAGACGACATTAGGCCAAAGGTGCAAGGATGATACGTGCGATGAGATTAGATATGACACAACAAGACTCCTTCCATGTTGAGTTTTACAAGCCCAGAGAAGGTAAGATCATTGGTTTTTCACGTTTAGAGAGTCTGAAAAACACTAAAAGAAGACTCCAGAGTGTTCCTTTTTCATAACTAGTCTAGTGGGTTTGAAAAAGGTTTAAAATTATACCAAAAGGATGCCTCTTCAAAACCATTTTAATGAGTATGACTGAGACAATATCACTCGGCTATATTTTCAATTTTAAGGAGTCTAAAAAGATCTTAAATATGGACTCACAGCCTTTTTCTAAGTTTAGTCTCCTTAGCCAGAAAAAGTATAAAATGTAACTTAGGAGAACTCTCCCGGCAAGACATGTCTCCCGAGGCATACCTTTTTTCTAGATAATCTATTGGCCGAAAAAAGGGTTAAAATTATTCCAAATAGATGTTCTTTCTGGACCAATTAATGAGTGTGAAAGGAACAAGGTCACTCGGCGATCTTTTCATATTTAGAGAGTTTGAAAAGAGATTAACTATGGAATCTGGGGGGGTTCCCTTTTTGTAGATAATCTCCAAGGCTCGAAAAAGAGATAAACCAAAACCAAGGAGAATGGCCCCTTTTCAAAAATTTAGTCCCTCATGCCCGAAAAAGGGTTAAGCTTACCCCTGACAATACTCTCCTATAAAATCGAAGCTTCTAAGGCATACATTTATTCACAAATTAACAGTACAAACTAAAAAATGGATAAACTATTGTTGGATAGATGTGTTTATGGCTCTTAAATCCATTGACTCAACAGCAGGAACTAAACCTGCCACCGAGGCCCAATTAGACTTTGCAGTGTTTAAGATGGAATGGTTCTCCAGATCTTGTGATCTGCCCGATTTATCGATGAGCTTTATGTTTTCTTATGAAGGCTCTTCCTTCAGTTAAGATGGTTCTTTTTATGTACTTCTCTTGGGTGGGGCTGGTATGAGAGATGCAAGCCAGTATAAACCAACTTGACAATAACAAGACAAAGTTTTAACAATTGGCAAGAGGTCGATCTTGGGATAACCCGCTTCTCAAACATGCAGACAATGATTCTATGCCAAAGGGCCTAGTATTAATACATTAACCAAATGAGCATCCAGTTACTATCTGAGAAAACTAATTAACAGAAAGAAAACACATATGTAATCAATATCACGGTAAGAAAGATCATGCGAAGGAGACTGCTTTTATCCACAAGCCGAATGCCATTTTCTTCCTTCTCTCAGCCTCACTGGAATGCCTCAATGTATTTGAGACTTTCCACCGCCTATTGCACTTTCTTATACCATCTCTCCATCTCCTTACTTGTCGTGAATTCCATGAGAGTGTCCTCCTGGAATTCGGCTATATTTGATATTAACAGGTGCCTTTATTTCTTGAGCTCATTGTAAACTCTACCAAACTCATCTTTAAGATACACAATGGTCTACGTAGCACCCTTATAGTATTTGACAAGATGGCACGGGTGTTAGAGCTCCTATAGGGTTTTGGCCAATTCCTTTTCATCCCTTCTGGCTCTATCATGGGCGACATATGAAAGGGATTTTCCTACGCTGATTATTTCAGATGCATGGGTGTCTACAGTGTTGATTAAGTTCTCCTATGTGGTAATTAAGATGGATTGATCCAAAGTGATCCTTCACTTCTTTGCAGTCCTTTCAACGATGGCCTTCCTCTTTTGATCCTAGGAGATCGAATAGATGTCTACTACCTCTTCTACTAGCTCTGGTATCTGTTGATCACCCCATGTGAGGCTGTCTCCCAAGCTACCCGCGGTGTATATATGTTCAAGAGTTGGCTCTTGAACCTCATCGTTTTGTCTTGTGGGTCTGACCTCTATTTTTCACTCGTCGAGAATTTGGATATTGGGTGAAATAGAGATGTCAGGTACATGTTTGTTTCTTACTTCTCCGTCGACTATAGAATTGTCGATTTCCTTTTGTGAAGATCCTTTCTCAGTATCCTCCATTTCAGGTAGATCATTTGGATTCGCTTTGGTTTCCAGCTCATTAGGTTCTTTTGTGTCGAGGCCGTCTTCGGCGTATGTTTCCTTTTGTGAGACCTACTTGTCTTGAACCTCAGGCTTAGGGGAAGTGGTTTTCTCGAGACCTTCTTCCTATTGGACCCACACTGGGGTGTCACGAGCGGGCTTTGGACTCTCGTTGTTGTTGTATATATGTATAAGTGTGCTCAAGGGATTGAGCGCTTGTGTTTCTATTGACACCTGACCTGTTTCTAGTTGAGTTGACCCTCCTTCCAAGGGATCGATCGATGATGTTGTAGATTTAGGGTTGCCTAACCCATTTCTATTATCAGGAACTATGGAACTAGTATCGTTTGACTATGTCGGGATGCTTTGGACGGTATTTGAAATCGCAGGTCTTATGATAAGGTATGGATCATATTGCATTTGCTTCCTTAGTTGTTGAGTTTGTTAGTATAAAAGTTCACCCCTCTCTTGTGTATTTTTATCTTCAGGGAGATCCCTGATTTGTGTTGGGGATTCTTGATGAGTTCCCGCAGCCTCAACATCTTCTTGGGGATCACTTATTCCTTCCTCCAATTCATATGCTACTGCTCCTACTGGGTGTTGACCAATTTCTTGAACTTCCTACTCCAAACATATTTCCTTCTCTTCATATTTCATAGCTTTAAACCTAGTTCCTCGAGGATCAGCCTTCCTATCCGCCACCTCATCCCAGTCTTGAGCGTTTTCAGTGAAAATTTCATCTTCGAATTGGTCATGGGCATAAGGCCAAAAATATGATACCTGCGATGCATGTTGTATAACAAGGCCCTTTGGATCATGTTTGCAGAATCGACCATTTTGGAACCAAAATTCCAATTGACCTAGCCCAAGTTGCCTAGCATGCATAGTGTCTTTGACCATGCAGAAGCGAATATGAAACCCATACAGTATGAAAGCCTGTTTCTTGTCGTTTACTAAAGTTGTGTTGTATCCTTGCAAGATGGTTTGATAGCAAATTTCCCCTTAAACCAACCGGTCGGGAACATAAATGGGTAATACGTGGGGTGCCCCCGTGGCACCAAAAACCCTAATGTAGGTTTCTCTTTCATCTAAATACTAGTGACCAATTTTGGATATAACCTTCTTTCCTTCATCTGACAGCCTAGGGAATTCGTTCCTGAAGAGAAAAATGTAAATGCGTGCAATAAACTGATCACAGATAACAACATAGGATTTCTTGTACCTGTTTTCCCACAAGATGTTGAAGTATACATGGATCACGAGCTCCGAAGACTGCCAATTCAGGTTCATCCTAGAGAAAGTGTTCCTGGAGAAGATGACATCTAGTAGATACAAGGCCATGTAGAAGGCAGGGGTATCTCCCTCCTTTGGCACCTGAGCCTGTCTTATGCAGGTGCTCAACTGTTTGGAGATGATGGCACCCCATTTGAAACCTACGCCTGAAATGGTGACTGTAAAAGCCAGAGGCATCTAAGCTTCTAAAAATCGGGAGCAGTCTTTCTCCCCATGTAACCTGCAGAGTAGATCCATGAGATATATGTATGGTTCCCTAAGATTGGTTGTTGGGTACCAGCCAGTTGTCCGGTTCGTGAATTTTTTGTCTTCCCTCCACCAAGACACCATGATTTTGTTGGTATCATGTGACACATAGAAACTTCTGACGAAATAAGTGCTCAGTTTTAGATCATAGTCCTTGATCTTATAGTAACTCTGAACTTCTGATGGCAGGAAAACCCCGACGCATTCATCGTTATCATCATTAATCATACATTTTTGGGCATCAGCGTGGTAAATAAGCTAGTTCAGGAGGTCAATGCAAGGAAAGATCGGAGACAGGCTTGCCACCATGTGAAAATAATCTCTACGAATATTTGGGAGGACATCGATGTCGAGCTTCCTTGTTTCAGGGTCGCTGTGCGAGGTATTTCTGAGGCGTTCTTCCCTCTTGATTTTCTTGAACACTTCTTCTCAGTGAGGAAAATCTGTCTTGGCTCTAATACTCGACTTTGTATCTCCAAATGTTGGGGGCTGGACAAAGTGATCCTTGGTGATCGTCTTAATGACAGACATCGGATTGGGAGGGAAATCTAATTTTCTTGCAACTGTTGAGGAGGAGCCCTCTCCTACTTTTGATTCTTATAGCTTTGGAGCTCTTGGCGATTTTCTGGTGGATGGATTCTTCGAAGGCATTGTCCCTGCAATTAAAACCTTCCCTTTAAAAACGTATACAGAGCAGCATTGGGTGAGAACACATAAAATGGAGTGCAAAACCATTAATCAGACTCATACCTGTAATGCTTGCTAAGATAACTGTTTAATACTCACTAGACTTTGGATGATTCCTCCATAATGTTAGCTTCGCTCTTCTGTTTGTTTTGAATTTCTTACTGTGCAGAATGGAATCACACACAATGGCTCGAAAAGGATATAACTGGGGAGATACTAACAGTCATATCAATTAGTTAATACAAATAATGAATGCAAATTCAAAATAAACCACTATTAGATTTTTGCGGATAAATCTTGACTGGTTGATGGCAGAGATGCAGATGGAGATGCATTGTATCAGCGAGTTTAACGATTATTTTTTATTTGTGCATGAGTCAGTAACTAATGCGTGATCCACAAATTAACTAATAACGGTAAGTGCAGCGTACCTAACACATTCAGGAGTTAACACGTCTCGTCATGTCACATCACCCGGTGAATAGATCGGGGGTCGGCTAGTATTTGTATGTACTCTCGATACTATCCTTTTGATAAAACTTCCGGTGTCGATGATATCTAGGATTGGTCACCGGGATAAATTTCAGGTGTGCAGTCTATCAGCAGGCCATAAAATTTCATCTTCGGAAACGTTTCGGGAGTCGGCGGTCGGCGAGGTCATTATTCTATTTGCGCGACACTTACTATTATACTTATTTTCCAAAGACGAATGAATTGGTCTTTGACAAAGTCTCTGCCCAGGCTTATTCACATAGAGAAAATATTTCATCAGCTGACGTCGATGAAGGTCAGCACTCGACTACTTTGACTTATCAAACGATTTTGCCATCATTAACTTTTACTAATGCCAAACTTCGAGTAGTTGTTAAATCCCTTTTAAAGTTAGGATGACTCTTTGTTGTACGTTTAAGAAAACTTTACTTAATTAAAACATGAAACACATAAGATAAGCGAAAGTATCAGTTTCATACTGAAGCAAAAACAGTCAAAATGTAAAATATCAGGTGGTACCCAAAAGGAAATGGTCACAAACCTTTTAGGGTGTGTTGAGTGCTCAACAAATGGTGATTCACTGGACGAACACAGAATCTATGGTTCCCCTTTGTTTCCATTAGGGTAACAATTCTACACAGAACATGAAGCACACATATTTATTCATACATACATGTATATATTCTCTCTCTCTCTCTCTCTCTCTCTCTATATATATATATATATATATATATATTATTTTATTATTATTATTATTATTGAAAGTATTGTTTTAGGGCTTGGCCGTTTACTGGGAGGGCATCAGGTTCCCCCCTCAGATTTTTCAACCGATAAGTACCTGCCCTGATTTTCTCGGCCACTTGGAAGGGCCCAAGCCATAGGCTATGGAACTTGGAGTGTTTCCCTTTTGGTTCATTTTCCCTATCCCACTTCAGGACTAACTCCTACTTCTAATTTATTTTCCTTAGCCTTATGCTTATCAAACCATCTTTTCACTATTTGTTGGTGGGCTAGGGATTTTGAATTAGTCTTTTCTCTTTCTTCTTCTAGCATGAGAAAAGTGTTGATTCTTTGTTGCATGGCCGAGGATGGTTCCTCGTTGGAATCTTGGGCCAATTGAAGAGATGGAAAATAGAGCCCATTTGGGAGGATGGTTTCTTGCCCATAAACCAAAAAATATGGGGAATTTACTATAGATTATTTCGGTGTGACCCTATTGGCCCATAGAGCATTATGAAGTAGATTATGCCAATTTATTTGGTTATCTGTAACTGTCTTTTTTAATATCCTTAATAGGTTTTTATTTGTTGATTCTGCCACACCATTTCCCTGAGGGTAATAATTTGCAGAGTACTTGATTATGATCCCTTTGTCCAGAGAAAACTCTGTTAATAAGGTATAAGATAAATAAGTTGCATTGTCAAATATCAGAATAGACGGAACACCAAACCTTGTGATCAGTTGTTGTTCTATAAATTGGATTAATACCTTCTCATTTACCTAAGTCAAAGGAATGGCCTCTGCCCATTTTGTGAAATAATCAGTGGCAGTAAGAATATACTTGTGCAATTTTGAAGAGATCGAGGTAATTTCCCCTATTATGTCTAACCCCCACTATTCAAAAGGCCTTGAGACAGTCACAGGCTGAAGTGGGACTGCTTCCCTTTTCTCCTTTCCAGTGCTTATTTGACATGTCTTACAGTTCCTAGCGTATGTATGAGCATCTTTGAACAAGGTGGGCCAGTAATAGCTGGCTCTCAGAATCTTATGAGTGCTGGTGTTTCCTATAAAATGTCCCCCAGTGGGGCCATCATGGAGTTCTTTTAGCACTTTATCAATGTCTTCTCATTCAAGACATCTAAATAGTACTCCATCATAGTTGATCCGAAAGAGCACCAAATTTATAAGGCGATACTGTGTAGATTTTAACCTCAGGGCTCTCCTTTCCTTAGGGTTGAGGTTCTCAAGGCAAGTCCCGTGATGTAGAAGATAATTTAAATCCTTGTGCCAATATCCATGTCCTGGGGAGATGTATGCTACTTTATTTCACCATAGTGTCATTTCGTTTTCCCACCCAGAATCTTCATTTGCTTAATCCTGGGCTTCGACTGTGATCTTACACAAACCTTGTCCTTTTACTAGTTTGGTAGGTTTTATATCTAGATCAAATTCCTGGACTACTTCCATCCAATTCCCCGTTCTTTCCCCCATTTCTTGTTGGGTAAAAAGGGATCGGATTGTAGGGTGTGGCACAATCACCTTTGTGTGATTCTTGAGGATGTAAGACTTGAAATTATTTACGGCCTTATAGGCCACATAGGCCTGTTTGTCTATGGTAGGATAATTGAACTCATCTCCTTGAACATTGGTACTCATAAATGACACTAGGGCTTCGTTGTTTTCATCATCCTTCTGATTCAAAACTGCAACTAGTGATTGGTTGGAGGCGAAAGTATAAAGGTTAAAGTCTCTATTGAAATTGGCGCTTCTCAACACCGGTGCCCGGGATATGGAAGATTTGATATTGCTGAAAGAGTCTTTTCTCTCATCATCCCACTCAAATTCGACATCTTTGCAAATAATATTTTGTAAGGGTTTGATGATTTTGGAAAAATCGGGAGTAAATTTTCTCACAAAATTGATTTGCCTGAAAAAGGACTGCATAGTTTTCTTGTTATGGGGCAGTGGAAGTTGAGCGATGGTTTTAATCCTTTTGGGGTCTATGTGAATCCCAACTTGAGATATAATGTGACCTAACAACTTACCTTCCTCAACACCAAAAATAGTTTTCTTGGGGTTTAGAGATATACCGTATTTCAGACACCTTTCGAAAATCTGAGTTAAGTGTTGCATGTGTTCTTCTCTATTCTTCGAATATACTGTTACGTCATCTAAATAGACTACCACACATCTATCGATATGTCCTTGGAAATCTATGTCCATGGCCCTTTGGAAGGTTTCTCCTGTGTTGATTAACCCAAAAGGCATGCGTTTATAAGAGAAGGTTCCCCATTTGGTTCAGAAGGTGGTTTTTAAACTATCTTCTTCTGCAACCAATACTTGGTTGTAGCCTGAGAAATCGTCTAGTAGGGAGAAAATATCCGAGCTCGACACGGTCTGAAAGAGTTGTTCCATCGACGGGACATGATAATTGTCCTTTTCGGAAGCTCTATTGAGGTTCCAGAAATCCACGCATAATCAGATTTCTCCCAAATTGTTCCTCACCAGAACAAGATTCGCTACCCAGGCAGAATGCCTAACTTGGAAAATTATCTTCGCATCTAAAATATTTCTTAACTCCTGATACATGAGAGGTTCCAGGGATGGATGATACTTTTAGAGATTTTGTTGGAAAGGTTTTATTTTGAGTTTCAATGGGATGGTGTGTTGAATAATGTGGGTGTCATACATTTTCAAATCCTTATAGGACCATGTGAGGATGTCCTGATATTGTCTAGATAATTTGAGGTAGGATTTCCTCTCTTCCTTAGATATGTTTTTTCTGAGGTTCACATTCTTCGAGTTCTCTGGGGTTCCAAGATTTACATTTTCATGGAGGGGGCAAGAGCTACCAGTCTTTGCATTTTTTGGTCCTTTAAATCGTTCCTTCAGTTCAAACATATTCTCTATATTAGCTACCCCCCTCAGGATTGTGTAAGCCTTTAGTTCTGTCCGAAGATCGGTTCCTGTTGATTTCTCTTGGAACTCTTCATCATCAATAGTGAGATATTTGAAATTGTCTTGGTTGGTTAAGAATTTTATGTTCTGTTCATCTCCCTCAAAGAATTTCCAATTAGAAATGTTATTAGGTACCGATGGTTTGTAGAGGAGTTCTACAGTAAATCAGGAAGCTTCATAATCCTCTAGAGGCGACAGTCTGGAAGCGACCGTGGCTAAGGAGTCAGAAAGAATATTATTTTCCCTAGGAATCTTCGTGATATTGAAAGCCTCAAAGCACTCTATTAACCTATGCACCTCCTGCTAGTAGTTCTTAAGATGAGGGGAATTGCAGTGTATAGTATTTCTTACTTCTCTCACAATAATTTCAGAGTCTCCGAAAAATTTCAATTCTTTGACATCTAAATCGATGGCTTTCTTTAACCCTTGTGCTATAGATTCATACTCGGCAATGTTGTTGGTACATTCAAATTCTAGTCTACAGGATAGGAAATGACGTTTACCTTTATGGTCGATGAGGATGCACCCTGCTCCTAACCCTTCTTATGATTTAGGTCCATCAAAATAGAGGGTCCAAATGGGTGAACGACAGTCACTCCTTTCTCTTTCTTCTTTAATGTTTTGTTCTTCGATCGATTCTCCCACAATTACTAGTGCAGAGTCTTGACATAAGAGAGAGTCTCCCATCGGCATCGGTGATTCTTATTGGAAAACCATTTCAGAGTTTTGGGTAAATGGAACATTATATAGGAGAGGATCAAAGTTCTCGAAATGGGAATCAAAGGAATAATTACCCAACACAGGAAAGTCTATGGATGAGGGTTTGTTCGGGGTTTCTAGATCAGTGACCGTATGCTTCAGATATTTCTCCCTATTGATCCTGATCATGTTATTGTATCCCTTCAGTGGTAGCCAAAGGTGTGCCCAATCTGTACTAAAATATCCATTGATATTTTTAGACCAATCTCAGCTCAGCAATAGCCCATATGCCTCTGGGATATCTACTACATTGACGTCAATCACTTGCACAAAATTAGGATGTGTCATTATCCTGATCATCACATATTTTATTTCTCCCATGACCTTGATTTGGGTTCTATCTAACTGTATGACATTCTTATCACTTTTGAGAGGGACAACACCTAATTTATTACAAATTGCCAAGGGCATCACGTTGGAGGACACCCTAGAATCTACCAAGAAATTGTGAAGGTTCCTGTTGAAGACTTCAAATGTTAGGAGGAAAGGTGGAACAAAGGGATTTTCCCTTTTATCTCCCGAATAGGTGTTCACAGTCGGCTTTCTCACCGGATCGATGGAAGACATATTTCTTTCCAGATCGCTTTTCGTCATCGACTTTCCTACAAATCTTAAAGCTTGTAGCAGAAAGTCTTTCTATTGGGGAATCCTACACATGTCCATAACGGATATGTTGGCCCTTAAATTTTTCAAATCTTCAACCACATTATAATTTAGTTTGGGTGATTCCCAGGTGTGAATGCTTATAGGCTTCTTCCCAAAAGCGGAAGGAATTTTTGGGTGATCAGGAGTTTCCTTACTCTTCAAGACCTGGGTGGCGTCAACATCTTTCGATCCAGGAAAACCCTTACTGTGCGTCTCTATCATCGGGACTTTTGCGGGTCATTCCTAGGACTCAAACAGGTCACTGGAAGGCATGATCAGGTCGGGATCCCATATCAGCATGGTTGTGTCTTGTGGTGGATCAATATCTTCCTGATCGGCACTATTGATAGCCGAACTACTTGGTTGTTCGGTTAGGGAGACTTCATACAGGAATTGATTGGCCATCAAATTCATGGCGTGTACCCATTGGGGGAAGTTTCTTTTGGAGTGGTTTTCCTGGTGATACATGAAGAAAGAATCAGACGTGACATTCCCTAGATCAATATTTAAGTTGGTTGGGGGAGGTTCAATTGCTTTGAACAACGGGTTTCTTTTAAAGAAAGGATTATAGGGACTTTGGCCTAGGTTTCCCTCCCGTGCGCTTCTCTTCATGTCTATAATCTCATTTGATAATTTCTTAACCATGCATTGCATATCCTCTATATCCCCATTACCTTTGTCGGGAGTGTGCTCAGTCAGTTTCCCTGATGGTCTACTTAAAAGGAGTCCTCTCCTAGGAGGGGGTTGGGTCTCTCTTTTCGCTAAATAAGCATGCCCGTCCTTACATCTTTCATATGGAACTCTATCATCTTGGCTTCTTCAAAATTTTCTGCAAGGGTTTTCTTAGCGTCTCTTTTCACAAACATAGAAATAGAAGCCGAAAGCACATTGACATAAACCTTGATTTGCAGTTCTTGAGTTGGTTTTTTCGTGGGCTGGAATTTGTTTAAAATGGTCGTGAATCTTTGATTCAAATCCTTGACCCTCTCTTTTGGGGTCATGATGGCTATGAACAACTTAGCCATCAGGGCTCCCGTAGTAGTTTCTTCCACAAATTTGTCTAAAAAATCTTTTTGGAACTTAGTCCATCTGGTTATAAACCCTATTGGAAAATTAAAATACCATGTAGAAGCTGAATTTTCAAACATGTAGGGAAAAAGTTTGCAGACTACGTCTTCATGTTGAACGTTCATCAGCCTGATCGCAAGTATGAATTTCTTGATATGATCTTCAGGTAAACCTGAAGTCTCGAGATCATACTTGGGGAGTAGCTTTTTCGGGTGCCGGGGAAGATTATGTACTCACCCGAGGACGACCACGATGTCTCCGAACAACCAAGGTTGGTGGTATTGGAGTGGGATTTCCCTCTCCTCCCCATGAGTATTATTACCTTCCATATCTTTGGAATCCGAGTTGATCTCCTATTCTTCCAAAAAATCGTTTGGCTTAGATATATTGTCGGCTAGCATTTTGGGTATTAGATCAAGAGGTTCTTGGATTTCGGTAATCATGAAATCTATCAAGTCTTCTACGGAGTGTACGAAAACTTGTTCAGAAGTACTAACTGTTGGAGTTGCCCTTGTTTTTACCTTCCGAATTTTTTTTCAATTTTTGAAACTTGAAATCTAAGATTGATTTTCTCATTCCTTCCGAGATCTTAAAACTCTGAAATCTTGTCGCCTGAACAGAAATTATTTTCCTACTTTAAAGAGAAAACAAATCCATTTTCGAAATTATGTTTGCTCTTTGTTTTATTTCGGAATATCGCAAATTGGATACTTTAAATCTTTGATTTCACAAGTCCCGAGTCGCAAATGCTGCGAACTCGCCTTTAATTTTCACCCAAGACTTTAACTAGGGTAAATTTTTTAACTCGTGAGTGGACATTGTCGGGAGTTCACATCTCGGCATTCGTCAAACCCATGTTTTTGTTCTTACAAAACCGAGAGCCGAGAACGCGATAATTCTTGCGATAACCCTGGTCAAGGTAAAGGTCCAAAAACTAACCATGGTTAAATTTGGTGCTCAAACATTTCATAAAGTTAAGGCGTCTAAAATCCCGAGTCACAAAGTTGCGACATGATTAAGGCAAGGTTAATTATTAACCTAATCTAATATCTTCTTCCCATATCTTGAGCCTTAATTATCGCCACATCGCGGTATCGCGACTCGGAATACCATTCCCCCAAAAATATGTCTTCGAATTTCCGAATCGCGAAGTGGCGAATAGATTAATTATGCAATTAATGACTCTCCAAATCATGATTACTATTAATTGAATCCAAGTCGGCCCTCGCAGTCTCGCGAGTTAAAACTTCAAATTGTTGAAAGGGAATCCACGATGCAGCGATGAGCGAGAAAATGGTTAACGTTGTTATGTTTGAAATTAAAAAAAAATAAAATGAGATGCGTCCCGTCCTGCGCATCGAGGTTTTCACATTTCCCAAAGCACTTGCTACTCTCCATACCCCGACTTCCTGTCAAGCCGCCAAACATTGATGGCATTAATGAAGAATTAGGGTAAATCCATGAATAAATATAATCAGATTTTTATGCAATCAATTTGTTGTTAATTGCAATTGGATAGACTTATTACGGAGAATACATAAGTCTCAAATATATACGGGAGTCACATTTGTTAAAATAAAAACTTTTTATAAGCGACACAACTCGTCACTTTCAGAGTGAATTAACTTCTGCATGTATACGCAGGTTTATCACAGAAGAGCGAAAATGCCAGCTTCAGTCATGGCTACGTGGAAAGCGACGAAGGCAAATATTGAAGTTACAAGTCTGGGCTCAGACAACGTCTCTGATACTTCACCCCAAAGTATCAATTCAATTTCCGACTGGTCGCAGGTGTCCAATGTTCTGCAAGCAGAATTAGTTGATTACTAAGACGATTCTGACGGCAACGAGAGAGACAATTTGCACACCAAATATAAGATAGTCATCCAGTCCGGGATGCACAGAATAGCATCCAGGCCCCGGCTTCTCCCTTAATATGACATGATCCGCTGGGCTTTAGATCATGTAGACCTTCCCACCAGAACAATTATGAACAGTCAGCGAGTGGCTATCGGAACTTTCCGGCCAGAGCATGTACAAGACATGTATAAGCTCCCAACAACTTCTGAATATACATATGGCACTGAATTCCTGGAGGAATTCAAAAAGAAGGAGTGCGAGGAATATGACAAAACCATGCCTGATTTGATAAAAGACTGGGTCTCGTGCTCTGCGACGTTCAAAGCGAATGACAAGGGCTTCTATTCTATTTCGTCGCTGGAGCCACAGTACATGTATGTGGCCATGATGACATGTCGCCTGTTCGGGCGAGAAGATACCTCGCATTTCCATGTCTCTTGGGTGCCTCTCATATTTCGAGTTGCCGAAGGTTGCTCATTCAATTGGGCAAAGATGCTCTCAGACAGCTTAGCTAACAGGGTCATAGAGTATCGGGAGAAAAAGGCAGGTAAGAAACCCTCAGCGTTTTACATGTCGGCATATATCATGGATGCGATATGTTCCATGACGCCTTTCCCCTTGATGAATTAAGCTTGGGATCCAACCCAATAAAAACCAGTGCACGAATACCATGATAAATTATGGGAAAATAAAGATGGAAAGTTCCCATACGAGATTTTCAATTGGGTGATGGTGCCCCTGCACATCATTATTTTTGATCGCCCACCATTTCAACAGGTCTGAGTGGCGTCGCAGATTGGTATGTAGAAGCAGAGTTCTCATACATCAGAGTTTTCGGGGCTGTTGTTCCCCCTCACGCGCTACCTCTGTTCATTCCCGATAAACTAGCTTGTCGTGAAGTTGCATGGCAAACAGTAATTGGGGGCGTAAGCAAGGAACTCAAGGGATATTCAAAGAAGGTATGGCCTTCTTTTCCCATCTGAATGAATTCATATTCTTTATTAGATTTTGGGCATGCCAAAGTCGAGGATGCTGCCCTGGAGGACCTAAAGTTGGCCTACATTGAGATCAAAAAACATGATCCACAAAGAGTTGTAAGAAATCATCTGGCTCAGGTTGGGCTTAAGAGATCCGAACATGAGAATTCCCCCTCGGACGACATTTTCCGAGGAGCGAAATCTTATGAAGAGGTGTTAGCCTGGATCAAATTGCTAGCACCCGAAGACACAACAGCTGTGTTAAGATTCCAAGAGCATAGGTGAAGATGTCTTCCCACTGTGTTGGGAGGTTTGGCCATTACCGAGACAAAAGATAAAAATGCTGAAGATTCTGTAGAAGTAATATCTATCCCTGGGCAACAACCGGAAGAGGAGAAAACAGGTAATCCCGAAGCAAAAGAAAAGACTCCAGATCCACCAAGCAAAGAGAGTTCGGAGGTCAAGGAAAAAAATCCAGACCCTCCAAGCAAAAAGAATTCGGATGCTGAAGGAAAAACTCCAAACCCACCAAGAAAGCAGATAGCAGAGACTAAAAAAGAACAGAACCCTGACACCACTCCAAAAGAATCAACAAAGCAAATAGGAAAACCCATCTCCTCTGTCACGCCCTTGCAATCGACACAGGGAGATATTAGTGAGGGATGGATATTTGGTGAAGAGCTGAGGCCTATAAGGACAGAGGAACTCCCTCCTAATGAGTTCTTTTTTGATAAAAAGAGAAAAGTTGTGGTGAAGCGAGAATTTTGTCAAGAGGGAGAGTCCACTGTTAAAAAATACAAAGTCATGAAAGATGGTAAGAACAAGAAAAGTGACCAGCTTGCTACTGAAATCGCTGGAACACTGGGCGCCTACGCTTCGGCAAATCAATTCTCGGTTGGGCAGATGAATCTCCAATTAAAAAGAAAAAATCGCCTCATCAAGATCCTTGAAGCCAGGTTAACTACAGCTACAGAAAATGCCAAGGGCCAGGCCAACACAAAAATGGATCAGGTTAGATTGGCTGATAAGAATGAGATAGAAACTCTCAAAGTCAAG
The DNA here is from genome assembly GCA_009831015.1 of Picea engelmannii. Taxonomy (NCBI): domain Eukaryota; kingdom Viridiplantae; phylum Streptophyta; class Pinopsida; order Pinales; family Pinaceae; genus Picea; species Picea engelmannii. Next base: position 27,780 of record ML782555.1, on the reverse strand, counting down.
TTGGAGCAAGCACATTCGGTGATCCGAGAAGGTCGGGTGCAGGATGATCAGCAAAGAAATATGATCATAGAGCTACAGGCTCAAGTAGAGGTTGATGAAAGCAAAATGATCGATGTCACGGGGTTTAAATCCCGAGCGATTGATATCAGAGGTAGGATCTCTTCTGTACATCAGAATCTGTTGGGAAAGGTTAGAGTAATTCAAGAAGATTGTCTGTTGATGTATCAGATTTCCAAGAATCTGACCACCAGAGAAAAGAAAGCCGAAGCTGCTCGGATAGCTTTCCAAGAGGCAGTGATAGCTACCAACAACAGGTTTTCCACAGATTCTCCAGGGCTCACCATCGCAGAACAAACAAGAGGTAATATTTTGTTAAAAGATTGGGAACATAATATTACCTTGGGCAAGGAGCAGGCTCAAAAAGTGACTAGTTCATTGGAAGAAGCTTTCAATGCCATAAATGGCGAGCTGCTAGAAATGGAAAATGGAGGTGACTCAGAGACGTTGAGGCGAATGAATATAGATCAGATCTCCCTTGGTCTAAAGGATAAAAATGAAAGAGATTCATCGGACATCTCCAAGATGGTCAGGTTAGACATGGCTCAAGTTGATAAAAATTTGATTCAACCAAGCGCACAACTCAGTGCTCTTGACATCATTGACGCCCAAATAGGTTCTAAACTTCCATAGTTGGCTCGAGAGTGCTATTTCGCCGAGGCCAGCTGTCAAGCAGAGTCGTCACAGCTAGTATCCCAATTCGTGGACAGATGTAGGATATGCATTGAATCCATGCAAAGACAAGCACCTGGCCCTTTTCGAAAATAGAGTAGAAGAGATGGAGTGATTTCGCTCCTCACAGCTGCCAAGCGGAACCTTCACAACTTGTATCCAGTTTATGAACAGATGTATAATATGCACTGAATCACGTAAAAGCAAGCACCTGGCAATTTTTGAAAAGAGAGTAGGAAGGGGAAATTTTGTATAAATAGACCACAAAAATAAGAAGAAAAGGCTAGACTTTTTGGGAAGGATGGTAATAGAGTTTTTTGCATTCGAGAAGTTAATACAAATGCGAATTTGAAGATTCTCGATTCTGTCACGACTGTGTTGCAAGTTTGTTTCGTTATGTTTCTTGTTTCATTTCATTTCACTCTTCATAATTGATGTGTATCACTATAATTTAGTACGACCACTACTGTAGTGAAAGGGATTTCACCTTTCTGTAATTGTTTCTTGTCTTTCCTCTGCACCAGCTATCAATAGGTGTAAGACCAATTTGCATTTACAAAATTTTATATTTATTTACACTATGTCAATTATTTCTATGTCAATTTCTTCTTCTGTGTATGTGTGAGTTTTCTCTTAACATAAATCTTACGTTATCTACAGCTAAATGTTTTTCTCTCATTCCGTATCTTTTACTAAAGTGATACAGTTATGAGAAAGGGCCTTCAGTTCGCATTCCTATTTTGTTCTTCATGCAAAAATTTCTCTTTATTTTGACCAAATTGAAACAGCATTAAAATCTTCTGTTTAAATCTTTTCCATACTGGTACTGTTCCTTAAATGACTGTCCCTGCAGTAACTCAACCTAATATTCAACCTGGACTCTCTAATCAAACTCATATCGCTTTAAATATTTTTGATACAATCCTTAAAACTGCTAACACCTGGGAGGAATTAGAACTTTCATGGGTAGCCATTGAGCGTGATATAACTGCTCAAGAGCAGTTGGAAGCTAGACGACGAGAACATAGAAATCTGCTCTAGTTTCTCATACCGAAGGTGACTATATCTTCGTATTCATCTTTTACATACTTTCAGATGCCTTGACACTGTACTTTAAGCCTTAGTACAGACTCAGGAACAACACTAACCACTGGTCTTGTTTGTTGTTTTCTTCAAGGAAGGATAGGATCTAAGGACAATGCTCTGATTTGTCGGGCGTAGGCTCTAGTGATTCTCCAAAACTGATTCACTTCCTCATGAGGAAGGGCATAAGGTATTTCAGGGTGAAAAGGTTCTTACTCGGGTTGGGGTGAGTTACCCACTTCAAGAGTACTTGGTAAGTGTGGGCTATCTGTTGAATAACTAGCCATTCATATTGACCGTTACGAATCTGTAGGTTGTTCGAAATATTTTTTAAATTATATACTCAGCCATTCATTCTCAAGCCCTCCTTCTAGCACCAATTATGTTGATGGGACTTAAATCCATTGACTCAACAGCAGGAACCAAACCCGCCACCGATGCCCAATTAGACTCTTCAGCGTTTAATATGGAATGGTTCTCCAGATCTTTCGATTTGGCCGATTTATCGATGGGATTTATGTTTTCTTGTGAAGGATCTTCCTTCAATTAAGACGATTCTTTTTCTGTACTTCTCTTGGGTGGGGCTGGTATGAGAGATGAAAGCTAGTATAAACCAACTTGACAATAAAAAGACAAAGTTTTAACGATTGGAAATAGGTCCAGTTTGGGATAACTTGCTTCTCAAACATGCAGACAATGATTCTATGCCAAAGGGCCTAGTATTAATACATTAACCAAATGAGAATCCAATTAATGTATGAGAAAACTAATTAACAGAAATAAAACACATATGTAATCAAGATCACGGTAAGCAAAATAATTCATCTACCATAGCATTCATCACATAAAAACAAAACGATTTTGTCTTCATCATTAAAGCAAAGAACATCAAAACATTGCACCAGATAACTTGACAACATAATTAATTGCTCTTACTCATTTACTGCATCATTCTTGGAACAAGATAGGAAGTAATTCTTCTCCAACTCCAATCACATACATCTGATGAAAATAGCTTGTCTTTGGTCCAGAAGGACTTCCTAGTTTATAGCAGTCTCAAAATAGTTATCAACAACAACAAAAAAAAGAGTTCTTACAATAACCATCGAACCTTGACTAATTGGTTGATGTCCTTATTTATAATATAAAATTCAACCCAAATTAATGGCTAAGTACAATTTGAACCAAACAAAAATCTCCATGTGGCATTATCATCTAACAGTTTCTTCAACAATCCACCTGAGATGTTCCTTGAAAAGGGTGACTCCTTTCATATTCAAACCAACTGATAAATAGTTCTTCACAAGTGTTGGCCCATGGTAATCTGTGTTGTTCCATTGGAGTTGCATATATCCCCCTAATGTTCGTTGCATGTGCCTAGTACTTTGTTAAACTGAAGTTCAATTGCTGAAGCATGGTCCAGGCTCTGATTGGGTGTTCTGCGAACTATTGTACTTGCCCTGGCTTTTCATCGGTTATCTTTGTGAACTCTTTGATCCAAAGTAAGTCTTGTTCAGCATATAACTTGACCACTTCACTCAGGTCGATAAATTTATCAGGGGTGTCAAACTCGGGTAGCCCGATGTACTTCATTATTTTATTGATTTTATCCCAGTGCTTCTGGCATCTAGTCCATTGTCCTTGGATTTATTTATGTGGGTCTCGAGACATTTTAGCCCAGTATTCTACTGATCTCTTCATGCGATTGAGACTGCTTTTACCCACAAACCAAATTCCATGTTATTCCTTCTCTTGGCCCTGCTGGACTGCCTAAATGTATTCGAGCCTTTCCACCACCTGCTACGCTTTCTCATACCATCGCTCCATCTCCTTACATTTCTTGAATTCCATGAGAGTGTTCTCCTGGAATTTGTCTATATTCGAGATTAATAGGTGCCTTTCTTTCTTGAACTCATTCTAAAATCTATCAAACTCATCTTTCAGATACACAATAGTCTGTGTAGCACCCTTATAGTATTCGGCAATATGGCATAGGTGTTCGAGCTCCTTCAGGGTGTTGGCTAATTCCTTTTCATCCCTCCTGGATCTATCCTGGGCAGCATCTGAAAGGGATTTTCCTACGTCGATTAGTTTAGACGCATGTTCATTTGCAGTGTTGATTAAGTTCTCCTCTATGGTAATCAATATGGATTGATCCAAAGTGATCCTTCACTTATTTGCACTCCTTTGAACGATGGCCTTCCTCTTTTGATCATAGAAGATCGCATATATGTATGCTACCTCGTCTACCGGATCTGGTATATGTTGATCACCCCATGTGAGGTTGTCTCCTAGGCTACCCATGGTGTATATATTTTCAAGAGTGGGTTCTCGAACCTCATTGTTTTGTCTTGTGGGTTCGACCTCTATTTGTCGCTCGTTGGGGATTTGGATATTGGGAAAAATAGAGATGCCGGGTACATGTTTGTTGCTTACTTGTCCATCGGCTGTAGAACTGCCAATTTCCTTTTGTGATGATTATTTATCAGTATCCTCCGATTTAGGTTGATCATTTGGATTCGCGTTAGTTTCCGGTTCATCGGGTTTTGTTTCCTTTTGTGAGACCTGCTTGTCTTGAACCTCGATCTCAGGGGAAGGGGTTTTCTTGGGAACTTCTTCCTCTTGGACCCGCACCGGGGTGTCATGAGCGGGCTTCGAAATCTCGTCATCGTTGTATATATGTATAAGTGTGCTCAAGGGATTGGGTGCTTGTGTTTCTATTGACACCTGACTTGTTTCTGTTTGAGCCGCCCCTCCTTCCAAGGGATCGATCGGCTATATTGTAGATTCAGGGTTGCCTATCCCATTGGTGTTATCAGGAACTATGGAACTAGGATCTCTTGACTCTATCGGGATGCTTTGGATGGTAGTTTAAATCATAGGTCTTATGATAAGGTATGGGTCATCTTGCATCCGCTTCATTAGTAGCTGAGTATGTTGGTATAAAAGTGCACCCCTCTCTTGTGTATTTTGATCTTCAGGGAGATCCCTGATTTGTGTCGGGGATTTATGATGAGCTACCACAGTATCAACGTCTTCCTGGGGATCACTTATTCCTTCCTCCAATTCATATGCTATTGCCCCTACCGGGCGTCGACCAATTTCTTGAGTTGCCTGCTCCAAATACATTGCCTTCTCTTCATAGTTCATAGCTTTAAACATGGTTCCTCGAGGATCATCCTTCTTGGCCGCCACCTCATCCCAGTGTTGATCATTTTCAGTGAAAATTTCATCTTCGAACCGGTCATGGGCATAAGGCCAATAAGATGATACCTGTGACATATGCTGTAGAACAAGGCCCTTGGGATCATGTTTGTGGAATCAGACATTTTGGATCCAAAATTAAAATTGACCTAGCCTAAGTTGCTTAGCATGCGCAATGTCTTTGACCATGCAAAAGCCAATATGAAACCCTTATGGTATTAAATCTCACTTCTTGTATTTTACTAAAGTTGTGTTGTATCCTTGTAGGATGGTTTGATAGAAAATTTCCCCTAACACCAACCAGTTGGGAACATAAATGGGTAATAAGTGGGGTGCCCCTGTGATGCCAAAAACCCTGATGTAGGTTTCTCTTTCATCTAAGTTCCAGTGACCAATTTTGGATATAACCTTCTTTGCTTCATCTAACAACCTAGGGCATTGTTTCCTGAAGAGAAAAAAATAAATGTGCGCAATAAAATGATCACAGATAACAACATAGGATTTCTTGTACTTATTTTCCCATAATATGTTGAAGTATACATTGACCATGATCTCTAAAGAGTTCCAATTCAGGTTCATCCTAGAGAAAGAGTTCCTGGCGTAGCTGGAATCCAATATATACGAGGCCATGTAGAAGGCGGGGGTATCTCCCTCCTTCGGCACCTGAGCCTGTCTTATGTAGGTGCTCATTTGTTTGGAGATGATGGCATCCCAATTGAAACCTGCACCTAAAATGGCGACTGTAAAAGACATAGGCATCCAAGCTTCTGAAAATCGGGAGAAGTCCTTCTCCCCATGTAACTGCAGAGTAGAGCCATGAGATATATGTATGGTTCCTTGAGATTGGTTATTGGGTACCATCCATTAGTCCCATTCATGAATGTTTTGTCTTCCCTCCACCAAGATGCCATCATTTTACTGGTATCATGTGACGCGTAGAAACTCAGGACAAAATCAGTGCTCAATTTTATCTCAGATTCCTTGAGCTTGTAGTAACTCTGAACTTTTGATGGCAAGAAAACCCCGACGCATTCACCATTAGCATCATCAATCATACATTTTTGTGCATCAGCCTGGTCAATAAGCCACTTCAGGATCTCAATGCAAGGAAATATCGGAGACCGTCTTGCCACCATGTGCAGATAATCCCTACGAATATTTGGGAGGAAATTGTCGTCGAGCTTCCTTGTCTCAGGTTCGCTATGTGGGGTATATTAGAGGGGTTATTCCATCTTGATTTTCTTGAAAACTTCTTCCCAGTGAGGAAAGTATGTCTTGGCTCTAATACTCACCTCTGTATCTCCAAATGTTGGGTGTTGGACAAAGGGATCCTTCATGATCGTCTTAATGATAGACACTAGCTTGGGAGGGAACTATAATTGTCTTGCAACTGTTGAGGAGGAGCCCTCTCCTACTTATGATTCTTGTAGCTTTGGCGGTCTTGGCGATTTCCTGGTGGAAGGATTCTTCAGAGGCATTGTCCCTGCAATTAAAACCCCCCGTTTAAAAATGTATACAGAGTAGCATTGGTTCAGAACACATAAATGGAGCATAAAACCATTAAGCGGACTCATACATGTAATTCTTGCTAAGATAACTATTTAATACTCACTAGAATTTGGATGCTTCCTCCAAACTATTAGCTTTTCTCTTTTGTCTGTTCTGAATTTCTTACTGCACAGAATCGAATCACACACAATGGCTTGAAAAGGATATAACTGGGGAGATACTATAAGTCATATCAATTAGTTAATACAAGTAATGAATGACGATTCAAAATAAACCACTATCGGATTTCTGCGGATAAATCTTGACTGGTTGACGGTGAAGGTGCGGATGGAGATGCATTGTATTGACGAGTTTAATGGTTATTTTTTATTCACGCACGAGTCAGTAACTAATGCATGATCCATGAATTAACTAATAATTGTAAGTGAAGCGTACCTAACACATTCAGGAGTTAACACATCTCATCACGTCACGTCACCTAGTGAATGGATTAGGGGTCGGCTACTATCTGTGTGTACTCCCAATACTATCCTTTTGAGAAAACTTTTGACGCCGATGATATCTGGGATTGGTGTTTGGGAAAAAGTTCAGGTGCGTAGTTTATCAGCAGGTCATAAAATTTTGTATTTGGAAATGTTTCGAGAGTCGATGGTCAGCGAAGTCATTATTATATTTGTGTGGAACTTACTATTATACTTATTTGTTGAATTCGAATGAATCGATCTTTGAAAAAGTCCCTGCCGAGGCTTATTCGCATAAAGAAAATATTTCATCAGCTGACGTTGATGAATGCCGACACTCGACTACTTTGACTTCTCAAACGATTTTTCCATCTTTAACCTTTACCAATGTTGAAATTCAAGTAGTTGTTAAATCCCTTTTAAAGTTAATATGACTCTTTGTTGTACATTTAAGCAAACTTTACTTAATTCAAACATGAAACACATAAGATAAGCGGAAGTATCAGTTTCATACCGAAGCGAAAACAATCAAAATGTAAAATATCGGGTGGTACCTAAAAGGAAATGGTCACAGACCTTTTAGGGTGTGTTGAGTGCTCAACAAGATGTTCCTTCTATTATCACATGAACTTGTCAGAGTCTTGTGGATTTTTGGTTTCTACCTAAGTCTGTAATTTTTCCCTGTATCTCTCCTTTTCGCAAACCAAATCTTAATTTTTCCCCCCTTCAGCTTGCAAATCTTTCTTTATTTTCCCTTGTTCATTTGAACAACCTGTTTTTACTTGTTGTGTTACCTGAGAAGTCTCAGACCTAATATTTTATGTTTTCTATAAGTTTGATGATTTCCTCTTTGTCTCAGTCACTCGTCCCTTGTCTCTTCGAGCCCCCAACCAGTCGTCCAAGTCTTTGTTTATACAGGTCACAACCATGGGCTCAAGGTGCAACACTCAGAGAGACCCATTCCAGACTCGAATCAAGAAAACATGTGATTTCAGCTCCTAATGGTTGGGATTCAATGTGGAGTTCAGATCGACGGTTCGGGGGTTTTCGTGATCCAAAATTTGCTCAAATATTAACGCTAGAGCAAAAGCCCAAGATCAAAGGTCGAGAAAATATTAAATATGGGTCATGGATCTTATTGGGAGAGATCAACGGTGGAATATTATCGCGGGAATCGAGAGTTCAAAATGTTGTTAAAGTTGTTCATCAAAGGTCCGAATTCCCAAAACCTAAAATTAGCATGGACTGTTCGATCCAGCAGGACGCGTGGCGCTAGATCCGAACTGTGGAGAAAGCCATTTCGGGAAAACTAAAGTGAGGGATGCGTGAAGTCACGAAGCGCCTAGGAATTGGGCCCATGGTCATATGGAAAGTGGGTCCATAAATAAAGGTGATCTCTCATCACGTGGAGATGGTAGCTCGTGGTTCCAAGGAATAAATCACAGTCGTCGGATGTAAATAAAATCCAGCCGTCATTCTGAGTCAGGTGAATTTTTCAAAGCGGACATCGAGAAGTCTGTGGTCCAGTGTTGTGAAAATATCCGAAGGGTGAAATCCTGAAGCTCCTTTGGAGATAATCCTAGGGTCATAACCCAATCTCACATGAAAGGAAGACTTAGGAAAAGAAGCCAGTGCCCATTGCATAAAGATGGTCATTTCAAAGTTCCAAAGAAGCAATCACAGTTTTCGATTGTGAAGCAGATCTGACCATCAGTCTGATAAGAAATTTTTCCAATCAGGCATATGGAAATAGGTAGTCGAGTAATGTAAATATCTCCAAAAATTGAAGTCCCGAAGTGCCTTTAGAGATGAGTGTCAGGTCATGGCATGAGGTCGCATGCAGGAAATGCAGTGGAGAAAAATCCGTCACTAGAAGCCTTGGGATCACAAAGGAAAGGGTTCAGATTTCATGACATCTGCATCAAAGGTTGAAAAATGGCCGTGTTAGTCATAGAGTGATATTATCATGGTTTCAAGGCGTTGGGTTGACTCGAAGAGCCACTAGCAGCACATGGCAGATCCCTGGGCGTTAAGCCTCGTCCTAATCCTGATGAAGGTAGTTAATGAAAAAAAGAGTGGTGGTTGAAACCTCGGCTCACTCCATAAATGGAAGGTATGGAAGGTCTGACCATGGATACTGAACCGTCAATCCATGGTACTCTTGTGAGCATATTTTCCTACAAAGCCCATCCTGATCTAAGCTCACGTCTGACAGAAGAATGCCTACAAAGTCTGACAGAGAAGACGCAGATGGAAAGTCTTGAATGTAGGGGCCCGATCATGCTCTTGGTAGTGGTGAATTGTTCTGAGTATAAATAATTAGTTTTGATATTTTGTTAAGGTCATCAACTGGTTGAGAAGAGCTCCCTATTTTTAATTTTTTGATGACAGAATAGTTCTCTGGTTATGTGTCAAATTTCAGACTTTCATATTAATAGAATTCATCTTCTTTTCATCTCTCTGTAAAAAACTGTGTTAAAATAATCGGGCATGGAGGATCTAGTTGAGGGTTGTTATGTTGTTGTAATGTAGGTTTGATTACAGTGGTATCATGACCAGTTTTGTCATCTCCCTTGTTATCATTTTCCCTCTTACACTGAATGGCTCAGCCATGGAGGATCCAGTCAAGTTGTTGTATCTACATTGTGATGTAGGTTTGATCATTGTGTTGTTGTTACTATGTTGTTTGGACATATTTCAGTGTTTGAAGCTTGAGCTCAAGAGTGATCTTGAGTCTGATTTTTTATTCTTCAAGCTACTTGAAAGCCTGATGCCCATAGCAGTCTTGTTCACTTTTCTCACTAAGTCTTCCCTATGCTCACAATTAAACTAAATTCACTGACTGAATTTAATGTGGCCCTCACTTCCCTGTGCATTTCTTGTCCATTTTTGTATTGAATATCATTCATATTTTGAGTTTTGTCCATTGACCTCCACTCATATAAAACCAACATCCACCAAAAACTATGATGGGTACTGGGCTTATCCTCCCACAATTTGAAGGTGACTCTCAGTGCTAACACCTTCAAATTTTACTTTGGAAACCATGAAGAGAAACAAGATCGCTCGACAACCTTTTCAATTTTAGAGAGTCTTAAAAGGGATTAAAGAAGATTCCAAGGGGGCTTCTTTTCTTAAGTAATATAAATGAGGCCGAAAATAATAAATAAGCTCTCGTTAGATATTTCTTTCAAATTTTCAGTGAGCCTAAAAGACAATAAACCATGCTCATAGGGAGTCCCTCGGGTATGAGCCAAAAAAGATGAACAATAATGGGGATTCGATATACAATCATGGAGAGACTAAAAGGACTCCCAAGCCTATGGAGAAAACTCACAACATGGATTCCAAAAGGCAACAAAGGATCTACCTAGGACATCCATGTAGAGGAAGGATCTGCCACCTAATTATGAGACTTCTAAAGCAACAAGGAAGGTTAGTGTCGCAATTTAGTGGGGTCAATCCTAAGGCCAAATGAACCAGAAGATAGATAATTAAAAAATGAAAGTAGGGAAAAACCTAACCTATATACCATTTTCGAGGTCAGTACCTGTCAAAACATATCAATACAATGAACAAAATGTCAAATAAAAAATGTCTCCAAGATCCTGCATATAAGGCCAATAACACTCATCCATAAGTTAATAAATCCAATATAGAGAGAAACTTCGGAAAATAAGAGGTGCTACTCAATAAAAAAATTTAAAACAACAAACTTGGAATGTACAATATGGTACAAGTTACCACACAACTTTATGGCACATGCATGGTAGTGGTTTAGGTAGAGTTTGTTGCTAGGCTCTGACCAAGAGTCTCTTCAATAGTCAACCTGGAAAGTATCCCAAAAGGGCAGAAAACAAAAACCATGATGTAAGTCTTCCCATAGTATAGAAACTGTAGTAATGGCTTCAAGGATAGCCTTATCCAAAGGTAATTCAATATTCAAGAAATCACATGAACGAGGAGGGTCGACAGTCCCAAAGGGAAAAGTAAACTGACCATATTCCATATGATGATGGAGGTTCTGGACAGGACTACCAAAGTCTATCATCGAAGAAACACAAGCCCGAGGGCTTGAGGATCTACAAACAACAAGATTAGGATGAAAAGGAGACTCAAGAACACTTGGACCAAGAGGGGGAATTAAGGGCTCCCATGCCCCCATTGGATAAAAATACTGATCAATTGTTGATACCATGTCTCGAAAAGGAAAATATGATTGTATAGGTTCCTGCTCAGAAGCAATTTAACATCGAGGATAAAACGCCACATAATTAATCTGTGGTGGGCTAGAGTCTACACAAACACTACGAACACATTAAGGGGTAGCATGAACCAATGTCGAATTAGGATGGTGATTATCATATGCCATTTGGTCGATAGTGACAATGCTTCCATTGTGAGGGAAATGCATCACCCGAAAATGTGTAGACACCACAACATGTTTATTACTTGGGTTGGTTGTCATTGATGTCAACCCTTGAATAAAGTCTGGTAGAAAATTCCAATAGCACAAAGGTTTGGGTAATGGACCCAAGTTTTTTTTATTGATAATGGTATGAGTTTTGATATATTTGAATGTAAGACTATTTTAGATGGATAGTACATGTCATTCCATTAAGTTGGAGAACCCTAATGAGTCATCTAGAAGCCCCAAAAGGTCAAAGTAGACAAAGAGGCTGCAAAGAAGAAATTATTTAAATAATAAAGTGAAGTGATGAGTGTACTACAAGTCATATTTAAGTAATAAAGTTAATGGATAAATTACTAAGTGGACAAGTGGTTAGAAGTGGGTTAGCCCTAAAATAAGGAAAGTGGGTCAAGATGGTTAGAAGGTAATTTAAATAATAAAGTGGAGTGATGAGTGTACTATACGTCAAAGTGGATACAAAATAAATTACTAAGTGGACAAGTGGTTAGAAGTGGGTTAGCCCTAAAATAATGAAAGTGGGTTAAGATGGTTAGAAGGTAACCCGTTCAAGAAGCTACATGAAAGTATAAATAGGAGGAAAGGGTCCCTCATTTTTAATCACAGTTGAGCATATTGAATATCTACAAGTGATTGGGGTAACCAAAGGATATATAATCTGAATTTCATAGAGAAAGTGAAGTAAAGAAGGCTGAAATTCAAGGGAGGATAAATTCTTTTGATGATGCTTTCTAAGGTATGTTATTTATAGGTCATCTCACCATTTTCGCAATAACATTTTTTGTATAATGATTCAGACCAGGAAATTGGGAGGACATTGAGGAAACATATCCAAGTAGCTATGATACAAATTTCATCTTGTGGCTCGTTCTGTTTTTCGAGTTATGCTCCATGGAAAATAGGGTTTGTGGCTAGTTCTGAAACTAATCTAAAACAGGTGTTTCAGGTAAAAACATCGTAACTTATTCATAACATATCCAAGTTTAGTAAGACCAAATGTATTGGTTAGAGTAAAGTCTTTAGTATTTTGTGTATAATTTTTAGATCCATACAACAAATATTTTGGGTGAGGCATGCTCTACAAGTTCACTCTCTAGAATAAGCCAAAATTCAATAAGGTATGTCATTTTTTCTATAACTCATTTTCTGAGAGGTTCCAAGTAGTGAAATATGGAGGAATTGCATAAATGAAACTGAAGAATATTGTGTATTATTTCCAGATCTTTATTCATTACATGTACATAGTTATTATTATTTCAAGTTAAGGTTGTTGACTAATCCAAAATTAGTCATGTGAGACTAAAGTAAAGTTTGATGAAAATGCTAGTGTCTTGTAATTAAAGTTAGGGAAGATTTGAAGGCATGTGATCTATTACAGAGTTACAAATAATATTTGGATGATGAAATCAATGAGGGCTTTTGGTTGAGGTACATGTTGGGTATATGGTTGAGAAAAGTAGTTGATGAGTTGGAACATACATGTGGTGTATAGTTGATGATGTTGGTACATCTTGATGAGTCATAGTTTATGTGTATTTGATGCATGATTGGTACATATTTGGTGCATGGTTGATGCACTCATTGATGCTACAAGTTGAGGTAGAAGTTGGTGCATGGTTGAGGCACTTGTTTATGGTACATGTTGATTACAGGTTGTCTGGACATGTTATTGTGACAGGTTATTTGTACAAGTCTAGTGCATGGTTCATGCATTTGTTTATGGTACAGGTTGAGGTACAGGTTGATGTATGATACATGTTGGCACATGTTATTGGTACAAGTTGTTACAGGTTGATTGGTACAGATTTACCACAGTATATCTCATAGTGATAGTGTGATAGTGGTTCAATCATTCTACTTATATTTCAGGGCGGTTGGATGGAGAAAGGAGAGGTGGTTGTAGCCACCTT
>ML782554.1:615905-664341 GCA_009831015.1 Picea engelmannii | reverse complement strand
CAAAGCTAATTTAATACAATGTCTTATTAATGAAGTTTTATTGAAATTGCGAATAAAAACGTCGACTTGTTAATTTATGGTGATATGACAATAAGTAAGTGTCATTTATAACACTTACGATCAAATCCAAAAACAAATCTCAACCTTTAATTATACATAATTTATGTTTTTCACTGCCATTGTTACTGTTGTCGGTTGTTGTGAACGTTTGTGTTTTTCAAACCATTCTGCATAACAACTTTGATTTTCTTCTCCAGTAGAAGTAAGTTTAGGTCCCTTCTTACTTTAATCTTTCTAAATGATTCATTGCATTATTGTTATTTGATTTTCCTTTGAATAATTTTGCAGGTTAAATAACATAATGTCGTCCAACGATTCAAAAAAGCAAGTTAAGGCCTCTAAGAAAATGAAAGAAGATGATGAAAATCCCAATGCATTCTTGTTCTTAGAGACTTCACATAAAATTGGTATCAATTGCAAAGAATGGAACAAGATTTATGAGATTTTGGAGAAGGGAGACTTTTCAAGTGAATATCCTGAAGAGTCTAACAATTTTATGGATATTCATCGTTCAACTCTTCATAAGATAACGACCAAACTAGTCCTCACTCCATATTCAGACAAGGAACGTTGGGTTATTTCTCATGTAGATTTGGACACCTGCTCTATAACAAATGATGCAAAGCAGGTAGTAGGGTATTTTTGCATGGAAGATTTAGAAGTCATGTATAAATTACCCAAACCATAAATCAAATTAGATGGTCGATTTATTGATGCATTTTCGAGAAAAGAGGTGTTTGACATGCAAATACATATGTTTGAATTAATTAAAGAATGGTTGGTTGATGATACCAATTTCAAAATCAGAGCTAGAGGATTGTATCCTATTAAAAGTATGAAGGAATCTCCTATGACATCAACTACCATGTTAAGCTAACTGTATGGAGAGCACAATGCTCTTCAATTCAAATTAAAATGGGTTGCTTTGATACATAATATTTTAAAGAATGGAAAGAATTTTAATTGGACAATCATCTTATCTAACAACTTGAGGAGACAAGTTGTGAAAATATTGACAGCTCCCCCTGGTTTTACGCCTCAGTTTTTCATGTTTGGCTATTTGATAGATGCATTATGTGCTAAAACTCCTTTTCCATTGATGCAATGGAGTTAGTCTCCATCACAACAACCTATCCATGTTTGCTGCTGCAAACTTTGGGATTCAAATGCAAAGCAATGTTTCTACGAGGTTTGTAACAATTTTATGATTCCATTACATCAACTCCTATATGATTACCCACCTCCTAGATTTACAAATGATGCAATGGAGGGTATTTCATATATTGGTGATTGGTTCATTGAGGATACTTTATGTTATATAAGAATCTATGGGTGTGAGGATCCTCCACATGTTCTTCCCATGTATATTCCAAATAGGTTAGTTCTTATGGAAATTGCCTATCAAAGAGTTGGGACATGTATAACACTGTCTTTAAAGGCTGGTTCAAAGAAGGTTTGACCTTATTTTCCAATCAAATTGGGAATTTTCACCCTATCAGATTATCAACATGCTAGAGTGGAAGCGACAACTCTTGAAAAAATCCATCTGTCTTATATTGCTTTTAAAAAACATGATCCTTTAAACATCGTGCATGATCATTGTTAGGATTTAAGAAATTTCAAAGGTTACATACATGAAGACATTCCTTTTGTTAAAGTATTCCAAAGGGCTCAATCATAGGAAGAAGTATGCCAAAGGATTGTAGAGATTCAAAAAGGTCCTAAGGGAGAAGAATGTTTAGCTTTTCATATGCATAGAAAATTATCTTTGGGAAATTTATTTGTAATTGATAATCAATCTTTTCAAGGACAAGACAAACAACAATTGCAAATAGAGTAGTCACCAACTCCAGAGAATGTGTAGGTGGAGCAACTAGAACAACAATAGGGGAATCAACCTTAACAAGGTCAGGGTTGGAGACACCACATAAAAATGATCCACAAAAGAACCAATCAGAAGATAACATGGACATTATTACAATTGTTGTTATTTCCAAAACTCCTCTGGCATCATTTCTAGGTAATCCTTCTTTTGAGATTGTTTATCTTGATTCTTTAGATCCAGTAGCAGAAGAGATGCCTTCTGTAGGTGAATATTTCTTCAGTCCTTCTAAAAATGTTTTTATTAAAGGAAGACCTCAGAAAAGGAAATGGAACAAATAGGAGACACTCCTCCCAAACAGGTCATGATATGGGATGCATCAAAACTTGATGATCTAGATTTCGTTGATGAGGTCACAGATTCTATGGGAGCTTTGCTCATGATAATAAGTGGTCTATTAGTAATATCAAAGAGATTATCAGACACCAACATGATAAAATCAAGTATTTAGAGGATAATTTGCAACAACAAAAGACTCTGGGCAAAGCTAAGCATATAAAACAAGTTAATGTTCTTTTAAAACAACACAAAGTTCAATTTCAATATCTTGAAAGTCATCTCAAACAGGAAAGCAAGAAGTTATGGGAGGTATCTGCAAAATAAATTGCAAAAAAGGACAGACAAATCTTTCATCTATCCTTAGAAGTTAAAGATTTTTGGGGTAAACAACTAGCATGGGAATTTATAAATGAAGAATATTTAACATCAAATAAGCAACTCAAATTACCTCATGAAGATTTCTATCAAAAGTTGAGTCATATTCAGAAGTTCAATAAATGAATGATTTATTAAAAATTACTAAGGCTAAAATGTCTAAGATTAAACATGTTCAGGATACATTTGAGAAAGTGAAGAATTGGTAGGAAAAATACAAATCAACCCCATATAGCATTGCACGAATTTTCGAGCTGGAAAAACTCAAAATTCAAATCACTTTGGAAAGTTGGTACAAAAATTAAACCATTCACACAACCTTGTTACAGATGCAATTAAATATTGTTCAAACATTTGGGATAATGCAATGGACATGATCAACGAGTTTGATATGCCAAATGTACAATTTCTAGGAGTTTCAGTCTTGGGAGAATCTTCTTTTATCGATCTTCAACAACTGTAACAACCCTGCTTAAATAGATGTATAGGGATTATTAATTATACAATTAATTTGATAATTAATTGTCCTAATATGGTTTTAATTAAATATTGATTAACATTAATAATATTAATTAAATATTTATTTATTAGTTAATTGTTTATAACTTTTGATTAATTAATTGATTGATTACATATCACATTCAATGACACGGGTAATAAGTTAAAGGGGTTAATAATTTAATTTATTAAAGACTTACGTATACGGAGGGGATAAGAAACATTAAATAAAAGGATAAGAAATTAAATAAGAGGATAAGATAATGAATAAAGGGATAGTGAAATTAATGAGGGGGAGAGAGTCGGTGAAGGGGGGATATGACGGGAGGAGTCTTACGGGAAGAGGGATCATTCTTTCGGGGGGAGGAGGATATATTTCCGTGGGAGATTTCTCTGTGGGGATTTTGGGTGTGGAGTTTGATTTTGGTGGACTTTGGTGAATCAGAAGCAGGGGGCATCGGTTTGCTGGGGGTTTTGGGCACGGGGGCCAGGATATCCTTACGGTATCCTGGAGCTAGGAAGCCGGACAGGTTGCTCCTAGCTGGCAGGGAGGAAACACGGTTTTGGGCAGTGTTTGACATAGTTTCAACTTCAACATTGGACCAATCCAAGTAGCAGGATTTAGCATCAGAAGCAGGTATTTTTTTAATTATGAATGGCCGAGTTATTTCATGCTATAGATAGATTTTAATCTCTGCTGAATATTTTGCTTATATGCTGGTGATTGAATTATTTATGTAAATTGAAAGGAATTATATGTCAACTTGTATCAAATTTTGTATTTTACGGTCTCTACACATGGTATCAGAGCTTCAGTTTGAAGCACTGGAGCCTTAAGGGCCTACCTACCCGCCTACCCAATTTAGAAATGGAACTGTACCCACCCATAAATTAGATAAAATTAGATAAATCTGGGCCTGAGGGCCAAGTTCCAACTCCAGCTCCAGCCCCACCTAACCTGCAAGCCAAGCACACAATTATTTTGGTTATATATAAACATATCTTTATACATATAAACAATAAGCAAATTGAAAATGAAATGGTATAATGATATACAAATGGAAAATGTTAAATCAATTTTAACAGTTGCTAAAGTGGTAGAATCACAACATAGCCTGGAAAGACAACTTGAGCTGATTAAGACCCATCAACAAGAGGTAGAGAAGGCTTTACAAAGCATGGAAGAAGAGCCTGAGAGGATATACAAGGAGGAACAACAATCCATTATTGAAGATGAAGCTGCATCAGTTAGAGATTTAATGTATGAACAGGGAGAATATATTGAAAGAGAAATGGAGCAGATGGGAGAACAAATTAAGCGGATAACAAAAACCTTACATTGTCCAAGTCAAAGCGAAATTTAGGCAAAGTTTTCGTCAAACCTGCATATATTCATACTATTCTCTGAGATGCTTTATTCTAAAGGAATTCTTGTGACCTTCATGAACACAGAATCCAATCATTCCAAAATTATAAAAGCCCACAATTATCACGACAAGATTTCAGTTGATCTGAATTGAAACATTGCAGAATTTTCAGACAATCTACTATTGGATTTTAACTGAGCAACCAATTATTCAGAATTTACTGATGTGTAATGGATGAAATAAAAGATTCTGTGGAAGATTTGATACAAATTCACCTCGCTACAAAATTCTTTTGATGACAAATTTAAACATAACATATCATTGTAAATCAATGTTCATAGCATCCTCAATTGAACGATAGATTAATAATTAACAAGTGTTGGATTTTCACCCCACGAATGTCACTGAAAAGGTCGCTCTGTCAGTTTTGGTTGGTTGCGTATGATATGAATAGTGCCTCTTGACACTCAGGGTGATTATATGTTGCATGAAAGAAGTGGACATGTCAAAGAAAAGTTTAGAAAACACCCAGGTTACTATATCTCGAACTCCCATTACTCACCACGTTCCAATAGTGCGCTCGATCAGAGAGATTTCCATACTAGCTGCTCGATAATAGCGTGCTCCTGTCACTCATACTCACAAACCCTACATCCATAATTGTGTCTTTGCATCCAATAGTTGCGTCTAGTGTATCGTGATCTGCATAGACCACCATCTTTGTGATTTTAAGGCCAGGTGAACAGAGGAGAGTAACTGGTAATTAAACTACTAAAATGTGGCCCAAGTAAAACCAAAAGGCCAAGATCTACAACCATATCTCTGAGAAAAAGCCAAATTGTTTACCTCTTGAACCTCTTTTCCCGTTGCTCGTTCACCAAAAACTTGCGGGAACTTCCACTTGAGGGAAGCTCCTCCTCCTCCTCTCCCACCCAGGATCATCACAACTGCTCATGCTCAATAGACAATGGATAATTATGATTATTATGGCTAGGCAGTGGTGTCGGTGTATTGCTATCTGCAGCCCCGGGTCACATGAAAGCAGATTTATGCGATGGTTCTGTGGATAAATAAGCCTCACATGATGCTGATGGTGGCTTTGATCACCAGTCACCCGACAGGGCTATGTTGTTCGAGACACAGGAGATGTAGCGGTAGCGTGCATAAGCGCAAATTCACATGGAGGAGGAGCCCATGGGGGCAAGGTGAGGTGCGCTATGCACCAGCACCCAAAACCTAACAACCAAGCGCCACGACCAAACGCAGGAACCCCATGATGTATAGTAAAATTAAAGGTATATTGGCCGAGGGTCAATCTCCAAGCACTCAACATCGAGAATAAGCACCATTTCACAAGCCAACAATAAACATACAAGCCAACACCCAAGCACAAGGGGCCAAACGCAGGAACCCCACACTGTACAGTAAAACAAAAAAAACATTATTGTGCCGGAAACCCAATCTCCAAGTACGCAAACCAAGCACCTGCGAGCTACACCATATCAAAGTCCATAGCACAAGGCAGTGCGCACAAACACAAGTCACATGCAGGAGATCACGAGGGAGGTTTGTTATTTCACTATGCGTCTTTATCAAGCTGGAGCCTAGTGGCCCAGCACCAGACCACAAAGAAGCCACCGTCATCACAAAAACCAACACATAAGTCACCAAAGCGATGCACAGAGCGCCCAAGAGTGTAGTCACTAGGCCATGCGACCTGCAAATAAAGCTCCAAGCCATGGGGAGGAGGCACAGGACCAAGCAAACAAAAAAAAAGGGAACAGTGGGCTAATACATGACCTATTACCCTAAAACCTTTTACAAACAAAAAAAAAACTCACAAGCCACGACCAGACCAACACCAGCGCCAAGAGCAGAGGGACAGAGCAGAATGGACAGGCGGCAGAGGAAAGAGGCAAAAGAGAAGGATGCGTTTAGGGTTTGGAGAGCTAGGTGTAGGGTTTTGGAGGGATAAGAGGGCACAT
Organism: Picea engelmannii; assembly: GCA_009831015.1. Classification (NCBI taxonomy): domain Eukaryota; kingdom Viridiplantae; phylum Streptophyta; class Pinopsida; order Pinales; family Pinaceae; genus Picea; species Picea engelmannii. Next base: position 657,895 of record ML782554.1, on the reverse strand, counting down.
GGGCCTCATGTGAGGTCCACGATCGTTTGGATTTAATTTTTTTTTTTTAATTGGTTTTAAATTTCAATAATTTTTTTTTGTTTTAAATTTTATTTATTTATTATTTTATATATATATATTATTTTTGTGTTAATTATTTTATTTTGTTTTAGTTTATTTTTTTAATTAATCCTTCAAAGTAATTAAAATATGATTTAATAAGCCCCCCTGGGGGCAGCTCAATTGACAAGTGCCGTGAAAATGAAGTTCCATGAGGTTTCGAGTTCAATTCCCCCCGACTTACCTTGTGTGCCGTGTAAGGGGCATCGTGGGCACACCTAGAGGTTATAGTGGTAGCGGTTGGATAACATGGCCACGTGTAACGCGAGGACGTGCCCAATCAGTTGCTGATTCCTCCAGACACACCAAAAAAAAAAATAATAAATGATTTAATAAATTAAAGTAATTGAGGTTGTTTTAAACATTAAATTATAGAAGGATTAATTCTAAATTTAATTTTTTTTATTTATTCATTGTAAAAAAAAATTAAAAAATTAATTAAATTAATTTCAAATTTTAACTTTATTTCAGAGCATTAATAATATTGATTAATAAATGACTAGTGGTTAAATTTTGATTAATTAATTAAATGGCTAATTAATTAAAATCTGTAATTAACATAGCATTACAATTCGAATAAAATGTATTTTGGATTAGAAATAAAATTTTAGAGGTCCATGGGTTTTGAACCCAAGACCCCCCACCAAGCAAAGTGCCTTAAGAAGAACACTAACGCCAATGCGCCCTCACGAGTCTTTACAAATAAATTCTTATACTTAATTAGATTAATGGTAACAAAGTGTATTCCGAAGTATAAACTCCAATTATCCAAGTGTCAGGCTCACGATACCTTACACACAATTCATCAAGCCAATCACCAAGCTCTTTCATTCCATTCCACCAGTCAAAAACAAGCGCTAAGCTCCAATGCTTGAAAACCACTCTACAATCCTTAAAGACTCGCACCTGCAGCCACCGAGACACGCAATTCAATGCTTATGTACAACACGCCAAGGAAAGCTCACGAGTCAAGCATTGGAGGATATTTAGTTATAAGTGAAAAGTTTAAAGGACTTAGACTAGGACAAGCGGGAAGGAGGCGACATACACACTAGGAGAGTAGGCTAGAGGAATTGGCGAGTATAGTGCAAGGCTAACATAGCTACAGGGCAAGGGAACCAAAAGTTTTCTTAGGCGAAGAAATCAAGATTAGACACTTTAACCCTAACCTAGCCAATCCCCTAAAGAGAGTAATGTCTGTTTACAGACAAGTAAAGAAAAACTTATGCCTAACCTTGTTTCTAGTTTGAGTAGCACCAATTTGAAACGTCCTTGAACTCACCTTGACAACTTTGGTTGATGCAGGTTAAAGCACACAGGATGGTCAGGACTCGAGGGAATTGAGGCAGGGGAGCATCGTTGCAAGCACCGCCAACACCGCCAGCGCCACCACCACCATCGTCCGAACTAGCTCTCATACTGCGCTTATTGGAGGCCATTAATGAGACTTTAAAGGGGTGACAACCAGCAGGGACTGAAGTGGAACCCCCACCATCTGGAACGGGTAATCCAGAAGCATCAAGGGATTCAGGGGGAGGACCTCCACCTGAAGACATCATTTGAGAATTGTAGAAGATCAAACTTCTAGAGTTTACCGGGGGTCACGCCAGTGAACGTGCAGAAGCATGGTTGGAAGGCATGACAAGGTGTTTTGCCTTAAGGGACTATGCATCCAACTCAAAGGCAAAGATCACAATTTTTCAGTTAAGAGAGAACGCCTTGAACTGGTGGGGTAACCTGGAAATATAAATGCATCTTACCCCGAACACAGTATCTTGGGAACTTTTCGAGGAGAGGTTTCGAAGGAAATATCTGCCAGCATACTACGAGGAACAACACGTAGGGGCATTTCATGCCTTAGTACAGGGAAACAGAACTGTAGAAGAATATGAGATCCGATTTATGGAATTGGTCAAATATGTTTCATATATGGATAATGACCAACGACAAGCAGAGCGCTTCATCTATGGGATAAACCCTAAGATCAGAGCTATGGTACGAATGTCGAAACCGTCTTCAGTAGCAGAAGCAGTGGAAAATGCACGTTACGCAGAGGAACACATGAACTTGAATGGAGGTATGAGGTCAACCTTTCTACATCGTCCTGGATTCGTCGGGAAGGCCCCTAGGACATTTTCTAGGGGAGGGGGCTCAAGGCCACCTCCATATGGTAACAGAGTCACGCCAAGGACCGTAGCTGCAGGGATTTCAATGGCAGCGAGTGCAACATCTCATTCATCACCAACGACGCAGACAGGTCCATGGCCATCTCAGGGAACATCTAGTAGGGGCAGGGGTTCCAGGGGAAGGAACTCATTTCAGAGACAGTCACATAACAGTGCACAGGTTCAATCTCGTGTTACCTGTTGGGGGTGCGGAGGACCCCATTACCAGCGTGACTGCCCATAGTTACAATCAGGGTTCGTGCATAGAGAAGGAAAGGCACCGATGGGGAGAGCAAGTAACAGCCACCAGATTTACACAACGGTTAATAATCCCCAGGCCGAACATCAGTCCACGATGGTGGAGTCATCAGGTATGCTAAATCATATCAACGTTAATATTTTATTTGATTCTGGTGCTACAAATAGTTTCATTTCACCATCTGCATTAGAAAAGAGAGGGTTGGCAACCTACGAGCACGATGACTTTAAACAAGTCGAGATGGCTTCGGGGGAAAAACAAGCGGTAGGACCTAGTGTTGATAATTGCATAGTAGACCTGGTAGTGTGTACTACTAGGTTGAAGGTATACGTCACTGCTCTTGGGGTATATGACCTAATCATTGGAATGGATTGGTTAGCAGCTCACCGAGCTTTGGTAGATTGTTTCGCAAAGAGGGTGCTTTGTGTCGACAATGAGGGAAGGCCAGTAGAGATCCAGGGTGTACGGAGAAAAGTGTCATTACACTTTATATCAACTATGAAGGTTAAGCGATGCTTGAGACAAGGGTGTTGATTATATGTAGTGGAAGTAGTGAATGAAAGGAAGGGACCCCTCATTGGATTAGTACCTGGTATTGTCAGAATTTAAGGATGTTTTTTCGAACGAGTTACCAGGGTTACCTCCTGAGAGGGAGCTTGATTTTACTATTGAGCTAAAACCTGGTGCAAAACCAATTTCCAAAACTTCGTATCAGATGACAGCGCCATAAATTTGTGAGTTGCAAATGCAGTTGAAAGAGTTACTGGACTTAGGGCTAATAAGGCCCAGTGTTTCACCCTGGGGCGCACCAGTAATTTTTGTAAAAAAGAAGGATGGATCCTGACGACTACAGGGACTTGAACCATGCTACAGTGAAAAATAGGTACCCAATGCCGTGAATAGATGACCTCTTCGATCATATGAAAGGAGCAACGGTATTATCAAAGATCGATTTGCGATCAGGGTATCATCAGTTAAGGATTAAGGAAGGTGATATCCCAAAAATTGCCTTTCGAACTAGGTTTGGACATTACGAGTTTGTCGTAGTACCTTTCGGGTTGACCAATGCGCCAACCGTATTCATGAGCCTCATGAACGATGTATTCCGGAAGTACTTAGACCGTTTTGTACAAGTCTTTCTAGATGACATCCTCATCTATTCCAAGAATGAAAGAGAACATGAGGAACACCTACGAGTAGTGTTGTCCTGCCTTAGGGAGAACAAATTGTATGGGAAGTTGTCAAAGTGTTCCTTCTTCCAGAAAGAAATTCATTATTTAGGTCATATCATTTCCGACGAAGGAATCTTTGTGGACCCAGAAAAGGTAAAGGCCATTATGGAGTTGCCAGTGCCGAAAAATGCCCATGAGGTGAGAAGCTTCATGGGGCTAGCAGGTTATTACCGGAGATTTGTGGAAGGATTCTCAAAAATAGCAAAACCCATCACCACTTTGCAATGCAAAGGGGTCAGGTATGAATGGACAGAAGAGTGTGATAGTGCATTCATCGAGCTTAAGAGATCACTAACTAGTGCTCCAATTCTATGAGTGCCAGATATGGAAAAGGACTTCACCGTCTGCATGGATGCCTCGAAGCAAGGGTTGGGGGCCATGCTAATGCAGGAGGGAGGAGTGATAGCTTATGTGTCAAGGAAGTTAAAGAAACACAAAGAGCTATACACGACTCATGATTTAGAGTTGGCAGCTGTAATGCTAGCTCTGAAACTTTGGAGGCACTATCTTGTTGGGCGAAACTTTGAGCTCAAAACAAACCATCAAAGTTTAAAACATCTCTTCACTCAAAGGGATCTGAATGCCAGGAAAAGACGATGGAGTGAGTTTATGAGTGAGTACGATTTTGGTATTTCACACATCAAGGGAAAGGAAAATGTGGTCGCAGATGCCTTGAGTAGGAGACCACGTATCTTCTCCTTGATACACTTAAAAGTCAACCCAAGGGAAGATGTGTTGACGCAACTCCAAGGAGACAATTGGTATTTAAAGGTTACTTCAAACCTCCAAAGCGGGAGGCAGTTAGATCCAAAGTATGAAGGATATAGTCTGGAAGCAGATGGACTATTAAGATATCGGGGAAGGATGTACATCCCTAAAAGTGGGGATATTTGAAGCATCATATTGAAGGAAGCCCATAGATCACTTTATTGTGTGCATTCGGGTGTGAAGAAGATGTACGCAGACATGAGGAATCTCTTCTTCTGGGTAGGCATGAAGCACGATGTAGTCCATTTCGTCGCCAAGTGCCTAGAGTGTCAACAAGTGAAAGCCGACCACCATCACCCGATAGGCCTCCTACAACCACATGATGTTCCTATGTCCAAGTGGGAAGTCATCTCTATGGATTTTGTTGTGGGGTTGCCGCTCACATCTCATAGACACAATGCCATTCTTGTGATAGTAGATAAGTTAACCAAGAGTGCTCATTTTATTCCGGTTAAAGACACTTACGATGTCACTGATGTGGCCCGTGTGTTTGTAAGTGAGGTTATCCGTTTGCATGGGATACCCAAGAAGATCATTTCAGATAGGGACTCCAGATTCACTTATAGGTTTTGGACAAGTTTGCAGTCAGCGTTGGGTACTCAGTTGAACTTAAGCACAACTTATATCTTGAAACAGATGGGCAAATTGAGAGAGTAAATCAAGTCATGGAAGACATGCTTAGGATGTATGTCATGGATAATCAAACCTAGTGGGAGAAGTACCTACCTTTGGTAGAGTTTGCCTACAATAATAGTTTTCATAGCTCCATCGAAATGCCACCCTACAAAGATTTGTATGGAAGGCCATGAAGAACGTCGTTGAGTTGGGATAGACTAGAAGACTGAGTAAGAGTTGGGCCAGAATTGATTCAAGAGATGGAGGAACAGGCGATTCAGATTAGGCAGAGACTAAAGGAAGCACAGGATAGGCAGAAAAGTTATGCGGATGCACACAGGACTGACCGAAGTTATGAGGTGGGAGACCGGGTTTTCATTCGTATCAGGCCTAATAAGAGTACCATATGGTTCGGGAAAGGGACAAAGTTGTCACCTCGATTTATAGAACCATTCAAAATCCAAGAGAGAATTGGACCCGTTGCCTATCGTCTCGTACTGCCACCCCACTTGCATACAACTCATAATGTTTTTCATGTATCTGTTTTACGTCATTATGTTGCTGATGAATCACATAAACTAAATTGGAAGGAATTGCAGGTATCGGACGTGGGAACTCTCATGGTTACGCATATTGGACCGTAGAGTTCGATAGCTCAGGAACCATCTGGTAGACCAAGTTAAGGTCCAATGGGACAAGTATAGTCCAAGATCTGCTACTTGGGAAGACGCCGAGACACTACGACGAGACTATCCCTCACTTTTTTTGACCACCTTGAGAATATGTTTCTCGAAGGTTGGGTGTATGTAACACCACTTTTGACTTAGACAAACAGGATTACCTGAGGCCTATATACTTTATTTTTCTAGTCACAGTGAAACTATTAAGTGATACACTTAAACTTTAAGATGTATGAACATTTATGAATGTTTAAATGTTATTGATGATGATGTATATAATGCGATCTACTATGTGAATGTAAATTTTACGAATGTTTAAATGTTATTGATGATGATGTATATGATGCGACATATTGTGAGAATGAATTTTTTTATGAATGTTTAAATTCTATTAGAATGATGTTGGATATGATGCAATCTATTTTGGTAAATGATAATCTTATGAATGGGTGTCAAAATTGAATAATGGGATATTATGGGATCTATTTCTAACTTGAAAACGTTGATGTTAAGTTGTGGGTACAAGGATACCGAATTGAAATGATGATGGTATGCAATTACATGATGATAATACATAGAAATGTATGAGTTTGTGTTACAGACTAATCTGCAGGTTATGGGCTATGAAATAACCAAGGGATAATGATGATGAAAGTGGATATCATGACCACTAGCCGAGAAACATTATTGTATGAATATTGAATGTGAAATTATATTGGTTTGGATGCATTGCTATGATATGTGGACCAGTTCAGGATTTCAGGTGATGACACTGCCCAAAATTAAATAAACGATGACAAAACCCCCAGCAACATGATGCCACTGTATATTCCATTGTAGGGTGTGGGCCCTAGTTATGATTAGGAGGGGTGGAGGCATTTCCCACCGTGTATCCTCCAAAACCTGAAGTCATGGGAGGATGATGTTAGTTCATGCTCCCCAAGACGTGTGATGATGACTGTCAGTTGCTTGCTAGGGAAGCTTGGTCGAGATAGTGACACTTCCACTTATGGGTTATATTTGGAGTTAGGTCAATATAGTTGACGCTCCAAGATAGTCTAGCAGAGGAAGGATAGGAATGGAGATGGAAGTAAGTTAGGGAGGAAGGATGAATAGAAATAGTTGAAAGAGTATGGGGATTTGTCTGATGGTGAAATTTAATGTTTTTCCTTCTAAAAAGAAAATGTGTATATATGAATATTCATAATTTCGTAACTAAACCACAATTGTCTAAATAAAATTGTTGAACCGGATAATTGTAATTAAAGGATTTCTCAAACATTTGATTGGTTTATTGTCTGTTATAAAAGACTAGTCTTGTTGATTGGATTGGATGCATACATAAATTACTAAAGGGTGATAGTTATTGATTATTAGTACATGCACGAGACTTGTATGTACTAGCTACACATGCATTTCCTGTACATGCACACTACTATATATGAGTTTTCTTGACTTACTTACTAATAATGTCGGTTAATTGTTATGAATGTGTGAACCATGCTTCTTTTCCTTTGTACCATGAGATACCTTAACTTCGGGACGAAGTTTCCTGAAGGGTGGGTGTATGTAACAACCCTACTTAAATAGATGTATAGGGATTATTAATTATAATTAATTTGATAATTAATTGTCCTAATATGGTTTTAATTAAATATTGATTAGCATTAATAATGTTAATTAAAAATTTATTTATTAGTTAATTGTTTATAACTTTTGATTAATTAATTGATTACATATCACATTCAATGACATGGGTAATAAGTTGAAGGCGTTAATAATTTAATTTATTAAAGACTTACGTATACAGAGGGGATAAGAAACATTAAATAAAAGGATAAGAAATTAAATAAGAGGATAAGATAATGAATAAAGGGATAAGGAAATTAATGAGGGGGAGAGAGTTGGTGAAGGGGGGATACGACGGGAGGAGTCTTACGGGAAGAGGGATCATTCTTTCAGGGGGAGGAGGATATATTTCTGTGGGAGATTTCTCTGTGGGGATTTTGGGTGTGGAGTTTGATTTTGGTGGACTTTGGTGAATCAGAAGCAGGGGGCACCAGTTTGCTGAGGGTTTTGGGCACGGGGGCCAGGATATCCTTACGGTATCCTGGAGCTAGGAAGCCGGATAGGCTGCTCCTAGCTGGTAGGGAGGAAACACAGTTTTGGGCAGTGTTTGACACAGTTTCAACTTCATCATTGGACCAACCCAAGCAGTGGGATTTAGCATCAAAAGCAGGTATTTTTTTTAATTATGAATGGCTGAGTTATTTCATGCTGTAGATAGATTTTAATCTCTACTGAATATTTTTCTTATATGCTGGTGATTGAATTATTTATGTAAATTGAAAGGAATTATATGTCAACTTGTATCAAATTTTGTATTTTACGGTCTCTACAACAACAAAGAGAAAACTTAGAAGGTTTGATATAGGGATTAGACAAGTGGGATATGCAAGCAATCAACTCATTCCTCGTCAATCTAGCAACATGCAAAAAGGTCATTAATATCTTTTGTTCCAAGTTACAAGGAGAAATTAACACTATTGTAGGCAAAGTTTTCTATTGTGAGATCAATTTGGTCAAGTCAACACATGAATTCATCTCGTAAACTATGGAGAATTTTGCTATATGGGAAATCTATATCAATGGGAATGAGAAATGAAAGCATCAGATCAAGCAAAAGGATCCTATAAATTTACAACTAATTCTCCTTATTTAGAAAATTTCTCTATTAGGCTTGCGAGGAATTTTAATTTTCTATTATAATTGAGACTTATTTATAGAATTTTGTATTAAGGACTTTGGGGTTGGAAATTCTAGAGAATGGGATAAGTGCACTAATGTAAAAGTCAATTTTGTGGAATTGAATACCTGTAGTGGTGGTATCTGTATTGTGTTTCAATTGTTTGGTACTATTATTCATGCAAGTTAAATACAAATTTTCAGGCCATTACATCTATCTTTAAGATCTATCTATGGAATGAATGTTTATATTCTCTATTTTATGCACTATTGTTAGAATATCTCAGAATCTATTATGTTTATTCCATTCTTGATTGAATTTGATGAGATTGATACCTAATTAAATATAAGCATATAGAAATAAATTATTCAAATAACTATTTATTTGAATAATTTAATTTCTAATGCCTGTTTCAACCACTTTTTTCTTTTAGAACTATTTCTGAATATTAAATAGTTTATTATTCTCCTCATATTTAATCATAATTCCATTCTCTCTAGATAGTTTAGTTTTAGTTAGAAACCATAATTAGATTGCATTTAAAGTTAGTTTAATTTTATCATATTTTAGAACTAGACACTTGATAAAATTGGACCAACTATTTGGTTGATTTCAAAATCTTCTTTAGTGGCAACCAAGCCCACATTTCGGTGAGGATTTCCATCCCAAATGAGTATAGGCCTAATTGGGGCCTTGATCGGGCAATTTCTCCATGTTGGATGCCAATAATTTTTCCAAGCATCAACATTTTGGTGCTAGAAGGAGGGAATCTTATAATGAATGGCACATAGAGCTCCATGCAATATTAATACCCATTCAAAAAAATCATCATCACCCTTAACACCCCTCTTAGAGTCAAGTTGTAATTTCTCTTCCTAGCTAATTCCTTTAGCTTTAGAGATTGACTTACCTGAGTCATATTCACATATCGGATCTGTAGAAGTTATACAACCAATTCAAAAAGAAATCATAGATTATGGTGTCACTCAAGAAACCCAACAATTTTATCAGGATATTGTGATTCAATCTGTTCGTGAGATCGTTGATGAAAAAATACCAGATTTTGACACTACCAAAGAAATTGCATTAGATAATCCTTCTAAATGGTAATATATGGGAATTTTAATGAGAGAACAAAATAAGAAGCTCAGAAAATAACCAATAAAGTATATCTTACCAACTAAGGGTAAAAAGGCTAAGTTAGAAGACCCACCTAATCCTCCTTTTTCTGTAAGATCTAATTCTCTTGCTATTAATAAATACTTGCAAGAAGACATTTTCTTAGAAAGTGAGTAATTAGTGTTAAGCACACTTCCAATTTCAACTCCTTTGGGTAGTCCACCCTATTAACCTCTACCATCTCGTTCTACATCTCCTATCTCATAAGGAACTCCTCAGGAATCTACAACTACAGTTATGGCTAGAGTCAATCAATCCAGAAGACCTTGGTTAACCTTAGGAGCAGTTAATGTTCTTGGTGATCAACATGACTTGCCTAAACATCTGGAAATGTTCTTGCCAAAATTTGACCCTTATAACAAAGAGTCTCCTGAAGATCATATCAATAAATTCATGTTATAAATTAATCCAATTAAATTAGAACACAAAGATGTAGCTTGTCGATTATTTCCTTATACTTTTGAAGGCAAGACATCTACCCAGTATTTCTCTTTGACAACAGGGTCAATAACCAACTTGGATAACTTTGAACAACAAATTATAAAAAAAATTGGTGATGACAAATCCCAAGCCACATTAATCCTTGAATAATCCAGAATTAAAATGAACGCAAAGGAGAAAATAAAAAAACTTTAATCAAAGGTTCATGAACTTATTAAATAAGATACTTGAAGACTCAAGACCTTCAACTAATGTTGTCCTCGAATTTTATACTACTGATCTTCCTTCCTCGATTTCTATTTTTTTTAAGAGGGTAGCCAAAAATTTGTTAGATGAAACCATGCAAGAAACTCTAGATGTGAAAATGGAAATGATGAGCATAGCCAATAAAGCTCCATCCAAAGATAGAAAGTCCTCTCCTCTTGCTAGGAGAGTTACAATTAAAGATGAAAATAAATACAAGGATTCTCTAGACATGGAAAATTTACATAAGCTAGTTAAAAGTCTGGCTATTGACATCATCGACATTAAGAAAAATGTAGCAGAAGAGTCAATATCTAAAAGACCATGGAGACCATTTGTTAAAAGAAACTTTCCACCTCTTGGTAATCATATTTCAACTATTGATGATAATGAAGAAGGAGAACATAGAGAAAGTGAACATGATGATGAGAATGTTGATATTCCTAAAGTAAACCTCATTTGGGACATTGTTGACGATATTATTGATGATGAGTAAGATCTGCCTTGTGAAGAAGTGAATGCTATTCAAACCAGAAACAAAGGTCCTCCTGCTAGTAGCTTTGCCCCATCTCCTCTTATTTCTTCCAAGAAAACCTTACCTCAAGACAAACCAGTTACCAAGACTTTGGTGGTATCAAATCAACTTGACTATAATTTGGTTGAAGACATGAAAAGAACTAGGGAAAATATTTAATTTTTATGAATTGATAAAGTTAAAACAACAGAAAAATAATTTACTTAAAGCATTAGAGAGTAATAATGTTGAAAAACAAACTACTGCAGCTGATAATATAAAAACTGCCCAAAATTCCACTTCAGATAAAAACAAACAAGTCAATACAAATGATGTATTAATAGAAGATACATCTATCTCTCACACACCACATTTTCTTATAACTTTTGAAATTTTCAACATAAATGTACACAATTGTTTGGTAGACTCTGACACATCATCAAATATAATACCATTCTATGTTTGCAAGAAAATTAATGTTGAACCTCAAAAGTCTGCCATACAAATTGTACAACTAAACAGATCAAAATTTAAGGTTTTAGGTGAAATTAAATGTGTTTATTTGATTATCTTCTAATCTCAAAGTTCATCAAACGATAGATATCATTGTTGTTGACATTCCAAAATCTTATGGCTTGCTTCTAAGTAGGGATTTGTGTGAAAAACTTCATGGTTATTTTTCCACAGACTAGGCACATTTGTGGTTACCATACAATGATAAACCCAATGAAATCAAAGTGGAACATGAGAAGCATATAAAACATACTGTGATTGATATCAATGGTGAAAACGAGCCAATAATGTTTTCGAATTCCATTTTAGGCAATTATTGTGTTGATTCATTTTTTGGGAATTTTATTGTAGAAAGTTCACCATTCACGGATTCATCCATACAGTCTGAGGTAATAATTTTTTCTCGAACTAATTCTTCAAAATGTATATATTTTGTTTCTAATAATTTAGATTCAGATGTAAATAATTAATTTTGGACCTTATTCTTTGTTGGCTCAAAATCTAATGAAGGTTCTGGAGCATGTTGTGTCTTGCGAGATCCCAATGGTAATAGAACCATGTTAGCCTGCAGATTGGAGTTTCAATGTACAAACAACATAGATGAGTATGAGGCATTAATCTAAGGTTTGAAAAAGGCTATTGATTTGAATGTTCAATTCATTAAGGTTTATGGTGATTATGAGATTGTTTTCAAACAAGTACAAAATACTATCCATTGTGTTTCGAATCATCTCAAATATTACCAACAAATTGTTTGGGATTTGTTACCACATTTAATTGCTTTTGAGATTAAGTCTATTCCTAGAGCTCAAAATTCAGATGCAGATCTACTTGCTAATGTTGCCTTAAAGTTAATTCCATCTTAAGAATTCTCTCATGATAGATTTTCAATTGAGTTATTATTTAGGCCATTTGTGCTTGATAATATAACCAATTGGAGAGTTTTTAACAATGATGATCATACTATACATTTTCTTACCCAAGAAGACACATATAAAGATTTAATCATCGGAAGAATCAACAGGATTTGGAAATTAATCCTCCACTAGATTGTATATCTAAGACAAAAAACATCATTCCTAAATCTGTAGTTAAATTATAAACTTTTTACAATCTTCATGATAGATTTAAAACACCAACTAATTGCAAAACAAACAATTTTTCAATGGAATTTGAAATAAATAATTTAGGAACAGAAGAAAATCCACAAAATGTAAATCTTGGATTAGGATGCACACCTTTAGAAAGAACTTCTTTTATGAATCTTTTGAAAAAATACAAAGATATTTTTTTCATGGACATATAATAATTTGAAAACCTATGATACTTCAATTTTTCAACATGTAATTCCGCTGAAATCTGATGCTAAACCAATCCAATAGAAACTAAGAAACATTCATCTTAACATGGAACACCAACTTAAAAAAGAGTTAAACAAGTTGTTACAAGCCTGAATCATTTTTCTTGTTAGACACTCACAATGGGTTTCTAATATGGTTCCAGTTAGGAAGAAAAATGGAGATATTCGAATTTGTATAGATTTTAGAAATTTGAATAAAGCATAAAAAAATAAAATTTTCCTCTTCCTCATATGGAGCAGATTCTACAATCTATGGCAGGCTCTAAGATGATGTCTTTCTTAGATGGATTCTTAGGTTATAACAAGGTCTTAGTGTCCAAAGTTGATCAATTTAAAACAACCTTTCGAACCAAATGGGGCACTTACACATACAAAAAAATTCCCTTTGGGTTAGTCAACACTAGTGCCACATTTCAATGTGCCATGGAAATCAATTTTAGAGGATTAATTAATAAATCAATGGTAATATATCTTGATGATGTTACCGTATTTTCTAAAAACAAATCTGATTATGTACATCAACTCAAACAAATTTTCAACCACTGTAGAAAATATGGCATTTCTCTTAACCACAAGAAAACTATCTTTGCACTAATTAAAGGGACACTTTTAGGTTTCATTGTTTCTAAATTAGGAATTGTTATAGAACATAAAATAATTAAAGCGATATGAGAAATTCCCTTCCCACATAATAAGAAAACAATGCAATCTTTTCTGGGATAGATTAATTTTGTTAGACATTTCGTCCCAAGTTTTACAAGGATAGTAAGACCTTTACAAAATATGATTAAGAAAGATGTTATTTTCAATTGGAATAAATATAAAAGAGAATCATTCAAATCAATAAAAGATGCAATTGTACAAGCTCCAACTCTATCATCTCCTAGTTTTAATAAATAATTTATTCTCTATAATTTTGCTTCTGATTTGTCTTGTGTTGTTGTTCTTACTCAAAATAATGATCAAAATATTGAAATACCAATTTCTTTCACAAGTATAGGGTTTCAAGGCATAGAATTGAACTATTCCGAAGTGGGGAAACATGCCTATGAGGTTTTCAAAGTAGTAAAAAAAATTAGGCCTTTTCTTTTAAAGTAACATACTAAAGTTATTGTTCCATATTCGTCTATTAGAAACTTACATGTTCAAAAGGATCTTGGAAACAAAATGAGAAACAAGATAAATATTGTATAATAGTAAGACTTGGAAATTAAACCATCCAAAGTCATTCGAGGTCTAGGCCTTTGCAGGCTAGCAACAAAATCAATTGATTTAGAGTCAGAAAATAAAAACAAAAGGAAAATGAACCAGAGCTGGAAATTAATGAAATTTATCTTACATCTAGTTCTATTGATTCATGGATTAAAAATGCCAATTTTTTTTATTCATGGTTTTGCTCCACAACATTATGAATCTAAGAAAAAAAGAGCATTACAATTGAAATCTGCTCATTATCAATTGATTGATGGAGTGTTATTCATTCAAATTTATGATTTTGTTTTGTTGAGATGTTTAGAAAAATCAGACGTTGATAAAGTGTTATTTGATTTACATGATGATCCTGCATGAGTACATTTTAGTGGTGATACTACAACTCATAAGATGCTACGAGAAAGATACTATTGGCCAGCTTTATTCATGGACACTCGTGCATATGTTAGAAAGTGTAAACGTTTCCAAACTTCAACTGGAAAAGAGAAAAAGCTCGCGTTTCCGCTACAGCCTGTGATGATTGATGGACCATTTGAACAATGGGGATTGGACATCATTGGAGAGATAACTCCAAATTATTCTTAGTTACATAAGTACATTTTGACAACAACCAATTACTTTACTAGATGGACACAAGTCATTCCTTTAAAATCTGTTAAATAGAATCATGTGATATCTTTCATTGAACAATTTATTATTACAAGGTTTAGCGTTCCTAACATTTTGGTTTTTGACAATGCTTCATGTTTTTATTCAATAAAATTAACTGAATTTTCCTTAGAGAAGGGTATCCAAATTATATATTCGACTAATTATTATCCACAAGGTAATGGTTTGGTAGAGTCCACTGTAACATCCCGCTCTTGTGTGCACATGATATGACTTATTCTTTGAGGACACTTGCATGCAAGTGATCCGGTTTAGTATATGGTTGTCTGTTTGACTTATGGATTCCGATGATGATGCTTATGGATTATGATGTTATGTTATTTGATATCTATGTATAGAGATGTGTTATTGACGAGTTTCTCTTGAGTGTGCAGAACAATTGATAGATTGGGGATGTCTATGGCATCGATGGACCTCCTTGGACTTCGGCTCAAGTCAGGGAGTGGACTGTATATGGTTTGGGTATTTATGTTTATGCATATGTGACCTATGATCAGGTATATTCTGATGTTGTTTATGGATCGTTGACATGTTTCGTTGATGGATGCAGGTCGACGATTGCTTGCTAATCAGACTCACATTAGGAGTAAAGGGGCCATGCATAGCAATAAGAAATTGAGGGAGAGGTGTGGCAACAACCTTGCCACAACCTACTAGCAGTCCTGGCGTGGCTCAAATTGTAGGTTAACGATTACTTAGTTCAAGAGATCCACGATGCCGTGAGGGTAGACTAAGAGAGTCGCTCATGAACATTCTAAAGGGCGCGCAATAAGGCAGGGTCCTTATTCCTTAGAGACCTATAGTCTCTCACAAGGTCGTCTGATGGAGTATTGACTCCAAGGGTTGGACAACTACCAAAATCAGTCAAAGGCGAGTGGCACCCTTGGAGCACGTAGTGCGTCTTGAAGGGCACGTCGCATAAACAAAACATGAATAAATGCGAGTGACACCCTTGGAGTACGTAGTGCATCTTGAAGGGCACGTTGCGATTTTAATAAAGGTGAGTCAATGAACCTAGGTGCCTAGAAAACAATATTTTGTTTTGACATGGCCAACCTTAAAATAAATGTTAAATGAGTAATTTTTTATAATTATAAATTCCCTTAAAAATTCTAAGCCTATTTGAAAATTAATCCTAGGTCTAAATAGGGTAAGAAGACTAAAAACTAAATAATCAATTAATAAAAGGGGGATGAAGAAAATTCAAGTTAAGAATTTAAAAGAGAAATATTTTATCTAAATATTTAATTACTGATTATGTGCAAGACATGCTAAATTGGAACTTAGATAAGAAGGGAAATGAATGTAAAAAGGAACGTGGAAACATAGAAAGGAATATAGTCTAGTCCAACTAAAGAACTTTCCTAAATAAAACACAACTAAGTTTTAGAAAGGTGTCAGTCATTAAAAATAAATAGAGGGAATAAAGGGACAACAAGGAGTGTTTTTAGGAGCACTTTTAGGATGGGTGAGGGAAATTGACATTAAATTAAATTAAATCAATGAATTTCTAGTGTAACTAAGGGATCAGGTGACAAGTGTATGGGGGGGAGTATTCCTAATTAAATTTTAATAAAATGAATTAAACGTGCAATTGGTAAGTGGTCACTAAGAAGAACTCTATAAAAGTAATAGTTGAGAAGAAGAAATGATCATGACTAGTATGTGTAAAGTTATGCTGGCAGAATTTCTTTGACTGATTTTACTTGTGAGAATCAGGATACCCAACTTGAGAGAGAGAGAGAGTGGTAGCTCGACCTTCCGATGCGAGCTGAGAGCTAGATTTTTCTAGTTCTGTTTGTGCGTGGCCCCTTTGCAGCTCGGGGGGCTAAGCGAGGATAAGAGTACCCCTAGCGTTGGCCGGGCGGTACCAGTGAGGTCTCCATGGTTAGCAAGAGGGGAGATGGATGAAGCGCAAGCACGGAAGAACGTCTTTGACTTCATCACCTTCGGTTACAGTAATCCTCAATGATTTTGTAAATGAAATATATTAAGTTTACTGTATTTTTATTTGATGTCGCAATGTTTTAAGTGTTTCTTGTATATAGATTTGGGGTAATTTCCGAGTTATTGATTCTGGATTGAAATTTCATTAAGTTTTCCTCTGCCTGAGGTAGTCACTTGGCGGGCGAACCTTTGTTCTCTGCGTTTTTAGATCGTCCAAATTCTACCTCTTAAAAGTTTCTGAGTTGACTATCTAGTCTGGGAGTTTACTTGGTTATTACCCATCGATTTTAACACTATTTACTTTGTGATTTTTTTATCTTCTTTTACTCATCAATTTTCTTCAAACCCTTAATGATTCTTACCTTTTTTTTCTCAGTAAACGGTTCCTCAAATGCTCCATGATTTACTTTTATCACTCAACCTTAACAAGTTTATTTTCTGCGTTTTGAAGGAGCTAATGGCACTGCGCCTCTCCCCTTACCCATCGCTTGGTTGCAACACGATTTATCTATATTTTTTCTGGGCATGAGATTTCCCTTCGAATTTAAGTTCTGTGTTTTATTTAAAAATGTCCAGGCGTGGGTGCCTCCACCTAGTGCCTTCACTCAACACCAAGACCAGTGTGTGTGCAACACACATGCCCTATTTTCTGCACTTTTATCTCAATGGACTTATCCCTTCTCTTGCGTTTATTTTTAACCTCGACAAACTGATATTCTCTTAGCATTTCACCTCAGCATAACTGGAAATTCTTATGCATTTTAACCTCAAAAACTGATATATTTATCTATGCGTTTACCCTTTTGACCTCCATGTGAATTGCCTTGTGCTCGACATATTTCTTTTTCTGCTCAAGGGCCGAACCTTTTCCCACAGAGCTCCCATCAGTTGGCTATCACTTATGGATTTTGCTTATTGATCATGCTTGTTCGTTATTGCTTGGTTGTGTGTCTCGAGGAGAGTTGATGCCACATTTTCAGGTGTCCCAGGTGTGGCTTGTTGTGACTGAATCCTCACCCAACGATTGCCTTCATCATCACCCAACCTCTTACTTCAGTTTTTTTTTCTGTGTATCATCCCTTCTGTATCCTCTGCGATTTTGGCTTGATAGTCTCCACGACTCAATTGCCAGTATCCTTTGCATTTTCCCTGGAGACAGTGAGCTGAGGTTTACTCAGTGTTGAAGAATCCTCTCTGTCCATGGCATTATTCTTCGCCCATAATTAATGTTCCACTTGCTTCGACGATGGTTAATCCTATTGATAAATTCCTATTCGATGTAAATTGTAATAAATTCTCATTCAATGTAATTATTCAATTCATTTCTTATTCAATGTATTAAATTCTTATTCAAGTAGTGTGATTATTTCGCTAATGGTAAATCCTTATTCCATGTAATTATAGTAATAATGGTGTGACCTTGGTAATAATTATTTGTTCAATAATATTATAATGATAATGATCGAACATGCTTATTTTATGGGATAATATTATTACGATGATAAGTATTGGATATGATCAATAATCAATGCATTATTTTTATTTGTGAATTGGTATAATTATAACAATGATTGAAGGAGTGATGTCATCATGGCACATAAATTTAGTGAGGAATAGAGAGGTGGTGGAAAGCCCAAAAGCAGTAATGTGTATTCTTTTAACCTATACATATCACCTTTAAATTAGACAGGTGAGTTACTCAAGGATTGTTGTATGAAGATGATGGGACTCACGGTTATGTAGCTGCTTATTTCAATTGAATTGAGTATTTAAGTGTTATAATATCTTGCACCTTGGGAAGTAATGTGACTACCCTTGTGCACCTTGAACCAGGGTTGACTTACGATTGTTGGAAAATGTTCATTCGTGCCCTGAACTAGTTAGATTAGACTTCTTTACATTTTAGATTAATTGATAATTATCTTACACCTTGAATGAAATCATTGATCGGATGATTGTGTGGCTAATTTACTCTCACGCCTTGAGAATAATGAATGACTTAAGATGGATGAAGCATATGATAGCTCTTGCGCGAGCTAAGATTTAGATGATTACCTTTGCACCATGGATTATGTTGTGATAAAGTAATTAGATTATTAGCGCACTTGAATATTGATGATGTATGATTATTTATGTGATTGGATTTCCTTTGCACGATGAAAATAAAGTTGACATTTACTTGAGTGCTATGGTTTATGTGGATGCATTTTTATTTTAGAATTTGTTTACTCTTGCGCGATAAAATAAATTTGATTACATTGCACCTTATCTTATGTCTCTGTATGATGGTTTAGTCATTAAATTCTCTTGCGCCTTGGAAATTTATATGATGCATGATTGGTTAAAAGAACACTATTGCACCTTTGATTATCGTTGATGTTGTTGATTTAGCTAGTTGGTTTTTGGACTTGATTGTGTTAGTGGGATGTAGACACCTCCTTGTTCCTCAGAACAGTCGCCAACCTTGAGACCTTAAATGGTTAAAATCAATTGGAACCCGGGCTTGAGCGTTTCTTATGTGTCCTCGAGGTCCTAACCATGAAGGATATGTTGGGAGGGTAGTTCTTTTAATATTTTTATATGGTTGATCTTTTGTTTACGTTTGTTTGCGTTGATCGTGATGTGTTGATGTGCGTCGTGATTTATGACTTGTATTATTTATGCGTCATTATTAAATGTGTGAATGCAATGATTATGTGTTGTTATTTAATTGTGTTAATGCGTCGACAAGCGTATCGGTATTCACGGTGATGATACGTCGACCTTGTGTCGTGATTGTTTTTTAATGCATTATTATTTCTTTTTTATAAATTGGATGATGTGTTGATGAAATTTCTATTATTGTGATGATTTAAATTTCCTAACGCAAAAAAAATTAAAAAAGAAAAATTGTTTTTTACCTGTTGTACGTCGCTTTTGTGGTCGTAACGGTGGGGGTCGTTGCATATGGTATCAGAGTGGATTCAACACTGCGATTGTGGATCGTCACACCTTCCTTTGTACTACATTGATAAATGATTTATCGATAAATTAAAAAAATGAATTTGTCCCTACGGTAATCCTGGATAGAGGACGTCGTGGAGGCAGACAACGTGGTGCTAGGGGAGGGTGTGCGATGCCTCTAGTAGCATCCATGCCATAGGGGTCTAACCCCCAAGGAGAAGAGTCAGTCCTTGGATAGGAACATATTGTTGAAGGGAGTGTGGTTGGTCTAACTAGGTCCTTCTAGAGGATGTAAGAGGCCTTGTTTCAACCAACTAGATAGAGATGAGGCCAGGACTCCTGCACCCGCTTAGTGTCCACAATGCACCAAAGTCGGTACTGTTAAATTTCTCAGCGAAATCGACAAGGTTAAGCTTCCCAAGTTCACGGGTGCCATAGATGGCTCAACCGCCGAGGCTTGGATGGAGAACAGGGCGATGTGCATCGCACTTCATGTTTTCACCTCCAACTTGAAGGTCCGCATGAAGGACTTTCAATTGAAGGGAAGTGCTCTTCTATGGTGGAAGACGCTCCTACCTCAACTAAACATGGTCATTGAAGGCGTGTCATGGGAATTGCTCAAGGAATGGTTCCAGGAGAAGTAATTGTCAGGGGAAATTATTGAGCACCAGCTCAATGAATTCAATGCCTTACGACATGGTGGTCGTACGGTGTAAGGGTATGAGGCCATATTCTGGAGCTACTTTGGTATGCCTTGTCTGAACAAAGAGAAGCTGGAGGTAAACAAGTTAGTGTTCGGCCTCAACTCCAACAATTCGTGTGAAGGTGAGGACCCTTTTACCTCAAACGTTGCACGATGCAACCCAGAAGGCCCTCATAGCTTAGGAAGAGCTAACCAACGGGGTTTAGAGCAGGAATCCTAGAAGACCATTTGTACAGACGACATCTGAAGCATTGCAGAGGTAGATAGACATGTTCAACATAATAGGTCGAGATCACAGG
This sequence comes from Picea engelmannii, assembly GCA_009831015.1. Taxonomy (NCBI): domain Eukaryota; kingdom Viridiplantae; phylum Streptophyta; class Pinopsida; order Pinales; family Pinaceae; genus Picea; species Picea engelmannii. The sequence goes on along the minus strand of ML782554.1, from coordinate 637,308 downwards.
CTATTAGGCCATCAACCTCTACTTTGGGGGCCAAGAGCTCTGGATTGAAGACCGAGTGCCAAACAATAGGTTGGAGGAAGGATTACAGACTATCGCATTAACTTGGGAGATTTTGTCATGAAGCCGGACCTATTATCACGATCTTATGATCCTATGACATTGTGATCAATATGGACTGGTGGGAATCACATGATGTGATAACCGATTGTAAGATGAGACATTTGAGTTAACGTTGTTGAAGGGCAGAGAAAAATGATGTTAGGAAGAACCCAGGGAGTGTGCTTGAGATTCATTCTTCCCTACAACAATAGATTTGCATGCGCAAGGATGCAAGCTATATGCAATCCTAGTGCTAAACGACAAGGGCATGGTGGAATGATTTGGACCTAGGACTTATATCCATTGCCAAGAACGTGGTGGCGATCAAGAACCAATCTTCGTTGCCAATAATAGACGATTTGTTTGATTAAATGAAAGGCATGATAGTGTTTTTGAAGATCGACTTGAGATTAGGATATCACCAGTTGTAGATAAAGGAGGAAGACATTCCTAAGACCGCATTCAAGGCAAGGTTTGGACATTATGAGTTTACCATTTTACTGTTTGGACTGACAAATGCCCCAGGAGTATTCATGAGCTTGATGAATGGGGTGTTCCACGAATACTTGGACATGTTTTTTCATGTATTCATTGATGACATATTGATATATTCTCGGATGACAAAAGAACATGATGAACTTTTGCGCTTGATACTACAGTGTTTACGAGAGAACAAATTACGGGAAGCTGTCGCAATGCTATCGAGAATTCATTGCTTAGGGCATGCTATATTTGGTGAAGGCATCACTGTGGATCTCGTGAAGATATATGCTATTATGGAATGGCCTGCGCTGACAAACGTACCAGGAGTATGCAACTTTTAGGCTTCGTAGGATATTACAGATGGTTCGTCGAAGGTTTTACGAAGTTAACAAATCTGATTACGGAATTGCAAAATAAAAACAAGAAGTTTATATGGAATGATAAACGTGCGGAAGCATTTCAAAGGCTCAAGGAGCTGTTGATGACAACGTCGATACTAAAAGTCTTTGACATGGACAAGGAATTTTTGGTATGCATAGACACATTCAAGGAAGGCTTAGGCAGAGTCTTGATGCAAGACGGTTGAGTGATCGCTTACATCTCAAGGAAGTTAAGAAAGCATGAGGAGAACTACGCGGTGTATGATTTGGAGTTGTTGGCCATTGTGTATGCCCCAACAGTGTGGATAAACTACTTTATTGGACATAAATTCAAACTGAAAATAGGCCATTGTGGTTTGCAACACATTTTTACAAAAAGTGACTTTAATTCACGAAAAAGGCGTCGACCAGAATTGCTTAGCAAGTACGATTTTGAGATTACCTACATAAAAGGAACAGTGAAAAGAGTGGCAAATGAGTTGAGTCAGACACCATGCATATTTTAGGTGATACCTCTTCAAAAGAATCTTTGTGAAAAGATTCTAACTATACAATGCGATGATGACTGGTATAAAGAGGTTAAGGAAAATATCAGACAAGACACCATGATGGTACCAAAATATGAGGGATTTACTGTGGACAACGACGGACTAATGAGGTATAATAACCAGATTTATGTACTGCCTAATGACGAGTTAAGAAGTTTGATATGGTGATGATGCCTTGACCTTGTGTCGTGATTGATTCTTAATGCGTTATTATTGTTTTTTTTTATAAACTGGATGATCTATCGATGCCATTTCTATTATTATGATGATTTAAATTTCCTAACGCATTTTTTTTTTACCTATTGTACATTGCTTTTGTGGTCGTAACGGCGGGGGTCGTTACATATGGTATCAGAGCGGATTCAACCCTGCGACTGTGGATCATCACGCCTTCCTCTGTACTACATTGATCGATGATTTATTGATAAATTAAAAAATTTGAATTTGTCCCTACGATAATCCTGGATTGAGGATGCCATGGAGGTAGACGACATGGTGGTAGGGGAGGATGTGAAACACATCCAGTAGCATCAATGCCAAAGGGGTATAACCCCCAAGGAGAAGAACCGGTCCTTGGACAAGAGCAGATTGTTGAAAGGAGTGTGGTTGGTCTAACTAGGTCGTTCCAGAGGATGTAAGAGGCCTTGTTTCAACTGACTACATAGAGATGAGGCCATGATGCTTGTACCCCCTTAGGGTCCACAACGCACCCCAGTTGGTACTCATAACTTTATAAGTGAACTCGAGAAGGTTAAGCTTCTCGAGTTCACGAGTGCCATGGAAGACTCACCTGCCGAGGCTTGGATGGAGAATACAATAATGTGCATCACACTTCACATTTTCGCCTCCAACTTGAAGGTCCACATGGCGGTCTTTCAACTAAAGGGAAGCAATATTATATGGTGGAAGATGCTCCTACCTCAACTAAACATGGTCGTAGAAGACGTGTCATGAGAATTGTTCGAGGAATGGTTTCGGTAGAAGTAATTGTTTGGGGAAATCATTGAGCACCAACTCAATGAGTTCAACACCTTACGACAGGGTGGTCGTACGATGCCAGAGTATGAGGCAAAATTCTCGAGCTACTTCAGTATGCCCCACATATGAACATAGAGAAGATGGAGGTCAACAAGTTAGTCTTTGGCCTCAACTCCAAAAATTCGTGCAAAGGTGAGGAACCTTTTACCTCAGACGTTGCACGATGCAACCCAGAAGGCCCTCATAGATGAGGAAGAGCTGACCGACGGGGTTTAGGGCAGGACTCCTGCAATACCATCTAGATAGATGACATCCGAAGCACATCAGAGGAAGATAGGTATGTTCAAAATAACAAACTGAGATCACAGGCTGTTAGGCCAACAACCTCTACTTTGGGGACCAGGATATCTAGACCAAAGACCAGGTTCCAAACAGTAGGTTGGAGGAAGGATTATAGACTCTCACGTTAACTTGGGATATTTTGTCACGAATCCTGACCTATTATCACGATCTTAGGATCATATGACATCATGATCAATATGGACTGGTTGGAATCACATGATGCGATACCCGACTGTAAGACGAGATGATCGAGTTGATGTTGTTGAAGGACAGAGAAAAATGATGGTAGGAAGAACTCAGGGAGTGTCCTTGAGTTTCATTCTTCCCTATAGCTATAGAAGTGCATGCACAAGGATTCAAGCTATATGAAATCATAACGCTAAAGGAAAAGGGCATGGAAAAAGGATTAGAAAACCTTTCGGTAGTATGAGAGTTTGCGGGCGTGTTCCCATAAGAGTTACCAGGTTTTTCGTGTGAAAGAGTGTTGGCATTTACCATCGACTTAAAACCTGGAACCGAACCGATAACAAGAATGTCTTATCAGACGTTGACGCCTGAGTTATAGGAGTTTAAAATGAAACTTAAGGAGTTGTTGGACCTAGGACTTATACGTCCAGGTATGTCACATTGGGGTGCACCTATTATTTTCATACGAAAGAAGGATGGGTCATGGAGACTCTGCATTGAATACCGTTAATTGAACAAGGCGATGATCAAGAACCTGTATCCATTGCCAAGAATTAACGATTTGTTTGATCAAATGAAAGGCACGACGATGTTTTCGAAGATTGACTTGAGATCAAGATATCAACAATTGCAGATCAAGGAGGAAGAAATTCCTAAGACCACAGTCAAGACGAGGTTTGGACATTACGAGTTTACCGTTTTACTATTTGGACTGATAAATGCCCTAGGGGTGTTCATGAGCTTGATGAATGGGGTGTTATGCGAATACTTGGACAAGTTTGTTCAAGTATTCATTGATGAGATATTGATATATTCTTAGATGACAGAAGAACATGATGAACTTTGTGCTTGGCACTACAGTGTTTACGAGAGAACAAATTACAGGAAGCTGTCACAATGCTATTGAGGATTCATTTCTTAGGGAATGTTATATCTGACAAAGGCATAGATGTGGATCTTGTGAAGATAGAGGCTATTATGGAATGGTCTGTGTTGACAAACGTACTAGGAGTACACAACTTTTAGGCTTAGCAGGATATTACAGACGGTTCATCGAAGGTTTTATGAAGTTGGAAAATCTGATTACGAAATTGTAGAAGAAAAAAAAGAACCTTGTATGGACCGATAAATGCACGGAAGCATTTCGAAGGTTCAAGGAGATGTTGATGAAAACACTGATACTAAAAGTCCCTGACATGGACGAGGACTTCTTGGTATGCATAGATGCATCCAAGGAGGGCTTAGGTGGAGTCTTGATGCAAGACAGTTGAGTGATCACTTACATCTCAAGGAAGTTAAGAAAGCACGAGGAGAACTACATGACACATGATTTGGAGTTATTGACCATTGTGTATGCCCTAAGAGTGTGGATACACTACCTAATTGTACAAAAAATTGAACCGAAAATATACCACTATGGTTTGAAACACATTTTTACGCAAAGTGACTTGAACGTGTGGAAAATGCGTTGGTTAGAATTGCTTAGCAAGTACAATTTTGAGATTACCTACATAAAAGGAACAATGAACAAAGAGGCAGATGTGTTGAGTCAGAGACCACACATATTTTCGGTGATACCTCTTTAGACGAATCTTTGTGAAATTATTCTAACTATACAACACGATGATGATTGGTATAAAGAGGTTAAGGAAAATATCGGACAAGACACCATGATGGTACCAAAATTTGAGGGATTTACTGTGGACAACGACAGATTAATGAGGTATAATAACTAGATTTACGTACTTCCTAATGACAAGTTGAGAAGTTTGATCTTAAATGAAGCTCATAGAGTAGTGTACATGGCTCATCCAGGAGTCTCGAAGATGAGGGAAGACCTTAAGCCCTTATTCTTCTGGAAGGGAATGAAGGTGGAAATATTTAACTACGTGGCGAGATGTCTAGAATGTCAGCAAGTTAAGACTAAAAATAGAAATCTGGCTGGATTCTAAAACCATGCGCTATTCCAGAATTGAAATGGGAAGTCATTTCGATGAACTCTATTGTGGGATTGTTGCTGACGATAAGGAGACACGACTTGATTTTTGTGGTAGTCGACACACTGATGAAGAGTGCACATTTTATCTCTGTGCATATGGCCTATCAGGCGCTAGAATTAGCTGGAATTTTTACCAACGAGATTGTGATATTGCTTGGTGTGCCTAAAAGGATCTTATCTGAGTGAGGATTGGTGTTTATAGGACGATTTTGGACTAGTTTCCAAGAGGCCTTGAGAACCCAACTTAACTTTAATACTGATGTCACCCAAAGACAGACGGGAAGATAAAAGGAACAACCCAAATGTTGGAAGATATGTTGCGTATGTACATGACAGACCAACATAAGCGTTGGGAAGAATTATTGTGACTGGTAGAGTTGCATACAACAACAACTATTGAAAGCACCATTAAGATGGCGCCATTTGAGTTTCTTTATGGGTGACCGTGTCAGATGCCTTTGAGTTGGGATCGGATTGAGGATAGGATCTTGGTAGGACCATAAGCGATTCAAGACATGGAAGAGAAAATGAAAATGATAAGACAAAGGATTAAGGAAGCGCAAGATCAAAATAAGAGTTATTGCGATGCGCATCGCATTGAACGCAACTATGAAGTTGACGACTGAGTTTTCTTGTAGGTGAAACCGCACCAGAGTTCGATTAATTTCGAAAGGAGTGATAATTTCTCTCCTAGGTAATGGGACCTTTTGAAGTTGTGGAAAAGAAAGAGCCCATGGCCTATCAACTCACCTTGCCTGATTCTTTTGGCTGTATGCATGATGTTTTTCATGTATCTGTTTTGAGACATTATGTTAGTGATCCTACACATGTGATTGACATGAGTTCTTTGCAGGTATTGGATGAGGGCGCGCTCATGAAAGAGCCAATCCACATTCTGGACCATTGCATTCGACAACTACGACGTCGAATAGTCAATCAGGTCAAGGTACAATGGGACAATTATAGTCCACACTCAGCTAAATGGGAGGACACATTTAGACAATTATAGTCTCCATTTTTGTTTGATAGTTAGATATTTAGATCTTGTCATATACTTTATTTACTGCACATATATACTGTGAAACTTTGAGGCAAAGTTTAAAACAAGAGGGGTTGTATGTAACATCCCGCAGTCGCATGTGCATGATATGAATTATTCTTTGAGGACACTTGCATGCAAGTGATCTGGTTTAGTATATGCTTGTTTGTTTCACTTATGGATTTCGATGATGATGCTTATGGATTATGATGTTATGTTATTTGATATCTATGTATAGACATGTGCTATTGATGGGTTTCTTCTGAGTGTGCAAGACACTTGATAGATTGAGGATGGCGATGGCATCGATGGACCTCCTTGGATTGTGGATCGAGTCAAGGAGTGGACTGTATATGGTTTGGGTATTTCTGTTTAAGAATATGTGACTTATGATCGTGTATATTATGATGTTTTTTTATGGATTGTTGACATGTTTCATTGATGGATGTAGGCTGAGGATTGATTTCTAATCAGACTCACATTAGGATTAAAAGGGCCATGCATAACAACCAGAAATTGAGGGAGAGGTGTGGCACCAACCCTGCCATAGCCTACTAGCACTTCCATCGTGGCTCGAATTGTAGGTTAACGATTACCTAGTTCGAGAGATCCATGATGTCGTGAGGGAAGACTGAGATAGTCGCTCACGAATATTCTAAGGGATGCACAATAAGGCAAGGGCCTTATTCCTTAGAGGCCTTTAGTCTCTCACAAGGTCTCCTGATGGAGTATTGACTCCAAGGGTTGGACAACTACCAAAATCAGTCAAAGGCAAGTGGCACCCCTGGAGCACGTAGTGCGTCTTGAAGGGCACGTCAGATAAATAAAACATGAATAAAGGTGAGTGGCACCCTTGGAGCACATAGTGCGTCTTGAAGGGCACGTTGTGATTGTAATAAAGGTGAGTCAATGAACCTAGGTGCCTAGAAAACAATATTTTGTTTTGACATGGTCAGTCTTAAAATACATATTAAATGAGTAATTTTTATTAATTGTAAGTTCCCTTAAAAATTCTAAGCCTAGTTAAAAATTAAGCCTAGGTCTAAATACGGTAAGAAGACTAAAAACTAAATAATCAATTGATAAAAGGGGGATGAAGAAAAATCAAGTTAAGAATTTAAAAGAGAAATATTTTATCTAAAGATTTAATTACTGATTATGTGCAAGACATGCTAAATTGGAACTTATACAAGAAGGGAAATGAATGTAAAAAGGAATGTGGAAACATAGAAAGGAATCTAGTCTAGTCTAACTAAAGAAATTTCCTAATTAAAACACAATTAAGTTTTAGAAAGGAGTCAATCATTAAAAGGAAATAGAGGGAATAAAGGGACAATAAGGAGCTCTTTTAGCATGGGTGAGGGAAATTGACATTTAATTAAATTTAATGAATGAATTTCTGGTGCAACTAAGGGATTGGGTGACAAGTGTATGGGGGAGCGTATTCCTAATTAAATTTTAATAAAACGAATTAAACGTACAATTGGTAAGTGGTCACTAAGAAGAACTCTATAAAAGTAATGGCTGAGAAGAGGGAATGATTATGACTGGTATGTGTAAAGTTATGTTGCCAGAATTTCTTTGACTAATTTTACTTGTGAGAGTTGGGATACCTAGTTTCACAGAGAGAGAGAGTGGTAGCTCGAACTTGCGAGGTGAGATGCGAGCTAGAGTTTTCTGGTTGTGTTTGTGCATGGCCCTTTTGCGGCTTGAGGGGATAAGGGGGAAGAAGAGTACCCCTACCGTTGAATAGGAGGTACAGGTGAGGTCTCCACGGTTAGAAAGCAGGGAGTTGGATGAAGCACAAGTGCAAAAGAACGTATTCGACTTCATCACCTTCGGTTACGGTAATCCTCATTGAATTTGTAAATGCAAGATATTAAGTTTATTGTATTTTTATTTAATGTCACAATGTTTTAAGCGTTTCTTGTATATAGATTTGGGGTAATTTCTGAGTTATTGATTTTGGATTGAGATTTGATTAAATTTTCCTCTTCTTGAGGTAGTCACTTGCTAGGAAAACCCTTGTTCTCTGCGTTTTTAAATCGTCCAGCTTCTCCCTCTTAAAATTTTCTAAGTTGACTATCTTGTCTGGGAGTTTCCTTGGTTATTACCCAATGATTTTACCACTATTTACTCTGCGATTTTTTTACCTTCTTTTACTCATCAATTTTCTTCAAACCCTTAGTGATTCGTATCTTTTTTTTTCTCAGCAAACTGTTCCTAAAATGCTCCACGGTTTAATTTTATCACTCAACATTAGAAAGTTTATTTTATCTGTTTTGGGGAGCTAATGGCACTGCGCATCTCCCCTTACCCATCGTTTGGTTCCAACACGGTTTCTCTGCATTTTCTCTGGGCATGAGATTTCCATTCAAATTTAAGCTCTGTGTTTTCTTTAAAAATGGCCAAGCGTGGGTGTCTCCACCCAATGCCTTCACTCAACACCAAGACGAGGGTGTGCGCAACACACATCCCCCATTTTGTGTGCTTTTATCTCAGCGGACATATCCCTTCTATTGCGTTTATTTTTAACCTCGAAAAGCTGATATTCTCTTAGCATTTCACCTCAATATAACTAGAAATTATTATGCATTTTAACCTCAACAACCGATATTTCTCTATCTGTTTTCCCTTTTGAAATCCATGCGAATTGCCTTGTGCTCGACCTATTTATTTTTCTGCTCAAGGGCCGAACCTTTTCCCACAGAGCTCCCATCGGTTGGCTATCACTTATGGATTATGCTTGTTGATCATGTTTGTTCTATGTTGCTTGTTTGTGTGTCTCAAGAAGAGTTGATGCCACGTTTTCGGGTGCCGTAGGTATGGCTTGTTGTGACTGAACCCTCGCCCAACGATTTCCTTCACTATCGCCCAACCTCTTACTTCAGGTTTTTTTGATGTGTATCATCACTTCTGTATCCTCTACGATTTAGGGGCAATAAATGTGCATTTGTGGCTTGATAGTTTCCATGACTCAATTGCCATTATCCTCTGTGTTTTCCCTGGAGATAGTGACCTGAGGTTTACACAACGTTGAAGATTCCTCTCTGTCCATGGTATTATTCTTCACCCATAATTAATGTTCCACTTTCTTCGACGATGGTTAATCCTATTGATAAATTCCTATTCGATGTAAATTGTAATAAATTCTCATTTAATGTAATTATTCAATTCATTTCTTATTCAATGTATTCATTGTATTAAATTCTTATTCAAGTAGTGTAATTATTTCTCTAATGGTAAATCCTTATTCCATGTAATTATAGTAAAAATGGTGTGACCTTGGTAATAATTATTTGTTCAATAATATTATAATGATAATAATCGAACATGCTTATTTTATGGGATACTAATATTACGATGATAAGTATTGGATATGATCGTTAATAAATGCATTATTTTTATTTGTGAATTGGTATAATTATAACAATGATTGAAGGAGTGATGTCATCATGGCACATAAATTTAGTGAGGAATAGAGAGGTGGTGGAAATCCCAGACACAGTAAGGTGTATTCTTTTAACGTAGAGAGATCACCTTTAAATTAGACAGGAGAGTTACTCAAGGATTGCTTTATGAAGATGATGGGACTCATGGTTATGTAGCTACTTATTTGAGTTGAATTGAGTATTTAAGTGTTATAATCTCTTGCACCTTGGGAAGTAATGTGACGACCCTTGCGTGCCTTGAACCAGGGTTGACTTATGATTGTTGGAAAATGTTCATTCGCTCCCTAAACTAATTAGATTAGACTTCTTTACATTTTATATTAATTGATAATTATCTTGCGCCTTGAATGAAATCATTGATCGAATGATTGTGTGGCTAATTTACTCTGGCGCCTTGAGAATAACGAATGAATTAAGATGGATTAAGCATATTATATCTCTTACACCAGTTAAGATTTAGATGGTTACCTTTGCGCCATGGATTATGCTATGATAAAGTAATTAGACTATTGATGCACTTTAATATTTATGATGTATGATTAGTTATGTGATTGGATTTCCTTTTCACGATGAAAATAAAGTTGACATTTACTCGAGTGCTATGGTTTATGTGGATGCATGTTTATTTTAGAATTTGTTTACTCTTGTGCGATAAAATAAAGTTAATTACAATGTGCCTTATCTTATGTCTCTATATTATGGTTTAGTCATTAAATTCTCTTGCACCTTGGAAATTTATATGATGTATGATTGGTTAAAAGAAAACTATTGCAACTTTGATTATTGTTGATGTTGTTGATTTAGCTAGCTGTTTTTTGGACTTGATTGTGTTAGCGAGATGTAGACACCTCCTTGTTCCTCAGAATAGTCACCAACCCTGAGACCTTAAATGGTTAAAATCAATTGGAACATGGGCTTGAGTGTTGTTTATGTAACCTAGTGGTCCTAACCATGCGGGCTAGGTTGGGCGGGTAGTTATTTTAATATTCTGTGATATGGTTGATCCTTTGTTTGCGTTTGTCTCCATTGATCGTGATGTGTTGACCTGCGTCATGATTTATGACTTGTACTATTTATGCGTCATTATTAAATGTGTGAATGCAATGATTATGTGCTGCTATTTAATTGTGTTAATGCATCGACAAGCGTATCATTATTCATGGTGATGATGCCTCGAACTTGTGTCGTGATTGATTCTTAATGAGTTATTATTGTTTTTTTTTATAAATTGGATGATGTGTTGATGAAATTTCTATTATTATGATGATTTAAAATTCCTAACGCAAAAAAAAAATTAAAAAAAACATTTTTTTTACCTATTGTACGTTGCTTTTGTGGTCGTAATGGTGGGGGTCGTTACATATGATATCAAAGCGGATTCAACCCTGTGACTGTGGATCATCACACCTTCCTCTGTACTACATTGATCAATGATTTATCGATAAATAAAAAAATTGAATTTGTCCCTACGATAATCCTGGATAGAGGACGTCGTGGAGGTAGATGATGTGGTGCTAGGGGAGGATGTGAAACACATCTAGTAGCATCCATGCCAGAGGGGTTGAACCCCCAAGGAGAAGAACCGGTCCTTGGACAATAGCAGATCGTTGAAGGGAGTGTGGTTGGTCAAACTAGGTCCTTCCAGAGGATGTAAGAGGCCTGTTTCAACTGGCTAAATAGAGATGAGGCCAGGATGCCTGTACCCCCTTAGGGTCCACAACACGCCCCAATCGGTATTGGTAACTTTCTCAGCGAACTCGAGAAGGTTAAGATTCCTAAGTTCATGGGTGCCATGGATGGCTTAGCCGTCGAGGCTTGGATGGAGAACAGGGCGATGTGCATCGCACTTCGCATTTTCACCTCCAACTTGAAGGTCCGCATGGTGGTCTTTCAACTGAAGGGAAGCACTGTTCTATGGTGGAAGATGCTCCTACCTCAACTAAACATGGCCATCGAAGATGTGTCATGGGAACTGTTTGAAGAATGGTTCCGAGAGAAGTAATTGTCAGGGGAAATCATTGAGCACCAGCTCAATGATTTCAATGCCTTACGATAGGGTGGTCGTATGGTGCTGCAGTATGAGGCCAGATTATGGAGCTACTTCAGTATGCCCTAGAGGTCAACAAGTTAGTCTTTGGCCTCAACTCCAACAATTCATGCGAAGGTGAGGAACCTTTTACCTCAGACGTTGCATGATGCAACCTAGAAGGCCCTCATAGCTGAGGAAGATATGACCAACGAGGTTTAGGGAAGGAATCCTGCAAGACCATCTGGATAGATGAAATTCGAAGCGCAACAGAGGCAGATAGGCATGTTCAACATAACAGACTGGGATCATAGGCTGTTAGGCCACCAACCTTTACTTTTGGGAGTAGGAGATCTGGACCAAAGACCGGGTGCTAAATAGTAGGTTGGAGGAAGGATTAGAGACTCTCGCATTAACTTAGGAGATTTTGTCATGAAGCTTGACCTATTATCACGATCTTAGGATCGGATGACATCATGATCAATATGGACTAGTTGGAATCACATGATGTGATACCCGACTGTAAGATGAGATGGTTGAGTTGATGTTGTTGAAGGACAGAGAAAAATGATGGTAGGAAGAACCGAGGGAGTGTCCTTGAAGTTCATTCTTCCCTACACCTATATAAATGCACGCGCAAGGATGCAAGCTAAGTGCAATCCTAGCACTAAACTACAAGGGGGTGGAGGAAGGATTAGAAAACCTTCCGGTAGTACAAGGGTTTGCGGGCATGTTCCCAGAAGAGTTACCAGGTTTTCCACCTGAAAGAGTGCCAGAATATACCATCGACTTAAAACCTGGAACCGAACCGATAACAAGAACGCTTTATCATATGTTGACCCCTCAGTTACAAGAGTTGAAAATGCAACTAAAGGAGTTGTTGGACCTAGGACTTATACGTCAAAGTGTGTCACCTTGGGGTGCGCCTGATATTTACATACAAAATAAGGATGGGTCATGGAGACTCTGCATTGAATAACGTCAATTGAATAAGGCGATGATCAAGAACCAATATCTATTACCAAGAATAGACGATTTGTTTGATCAAATGAAAGGTGCAATGATGTTTTTGAAGATCGACTTGAGATCATGATATCACCAGTTGCAGATCAAGGAAGAAGACATTCCTAAGACTGCATTCAAGATGAGGTTTGGCCATTACGAGTTTACCATTTTACCGTTTGGACTGGCAAATTCTCCAGGGGTATTCATGAGCTTGATGAATGGGGTGTTCTGCAAATACTTGGACAACTTTGTTCAAGTATTCATTCATGACATATTGATATATTCTCGGATGATGGAAGAACATGTCAAACTTTTGTGTTTGGTACTACAATGTTTACGAGAGAACAAATTACGGGAAGTTGTCGCAATGTTATCGAGGATTCATTGCTTAGGGCATGCTATATCCGGCGAAGGCATCACTATGGATCCCATGAAGATAAAGGCTATTATGGAATGTCCTTCACTCACAAACATACTAGGAGTACCCAACTTTTAGGCTTAGCATGATATTATAGATGGTTCGTCGAAGGTTTTACGAAGTTAGCAAATCCGATTAGGGAATTACAGAAGAAAAACAAGAAGTTTGTATGGACCGATAAATGTGCGGAAGCATTTCGAAGGCTCAAGGAGTTGTTGATGACAACGTCGATACTAAAAGTCCCTGACATGGATGAGGAATTCTTGGTATGCATAGATGCATCCAAGGAAGGATTAGGTGGAGTCTTGATGCAAGACAGTCGAGTGATTGCTTACATCTCAAGGAAGTTAAGAAAGCACGAGGAGAACTATGCGATGCACGATTTGGAGTTATTGGCCATTGTGTACGCCCTGAGAGTGTGGAGACACTACTTGATTGGATGGAAATTTGAACTGAAAATAGGCCACTGTGGTTTGCAACACATTTTTACGCAAAGTGACTTGAATGCATGACAAAAGCGTTGGTCAGAATTGCTTAGCGAGTATGATTTTGAGATTACCTACATAAGAGGAATAGTGAAAAGAGTGGTAGATGCGTTGAGTCGGAGACCATGCATATTTTTGGTGATACCTCTTCAGAAGAATCTTCGTGAAAATATTCTAACTATACAATGCGACGATGACTGGTATAAAGAGGTTAAGGAAAATATCAAACAAGACACCAAGATGGTACCAAAATATGAGGGATTTACTGTGGACAATGATGGATTAATGAGGTATAATGACCAGATTTACTTACTGCCTAACGACGAGTTGAGAAGTTTGATCTTAAACAAAGCTCATAGAGTAGTGTACATGGCTCATCCAGGAGTCTCGAAGATGAGGGAAGACCTTAAGCTCTTATTCTTCTAGAAGGGAATGAAGGCGGACATAGTTAGCTACGTCAAGAGATGTCTAGAATGTCACCAAGTTAAGACTCAATATAGACATCTGGCTAGATTCTACAACCATGCGCTATTCTAGATTTGAAATGGGAAGTCGTTTAGATGGAATCTATTATGGGATTGCCACTGATGATAAGGAGACACGACTCGATTTTTGTGGTAGTCGACACTCTGATGAAGAGTGCATATTTTATCCATGTGCATACGGCGTATCAGGTGCTAGAATTAGTTGGAATTTTTACTAACGAGATTGTGAGATTTCTTGGCATGCCTAAAAGGATCTTATTCGAGCAGGGATCGATGTTTATAAGACTATTTTGGACTAGTTTCCAAGAGGCCTTAGGAACCCAACTTAACTTTAGTACATGTATCACTCGGAGACAGATGGGCAAACAAAAGGAACAACCCAATTGTTGGAAGATATGTTGTGTATGTACGCGACGGACCAACAGAAGTGTTGGGAAGAATTCTTTCCACTGGTAGAGTTGCATACAATAACAACTATTAAAAGCACCATTAAGATGGTGCCATTTGAGTTTCTTTACAGGTGACTATGTCAGACGCCTTGTAGCTTGACCTTGTGTGGTGAGATGGGAGCTAGAGTTTTCTGGTCGTGTTTGTGTGTGGTCCCTTTGTGGCTCGGGGGGATAAGGGGGAAGAAGAGTACCCCTAGCGTTGTCTAGGAGGTACCGGTGAGGTCTCCATGGTTAGCAAGCGGGGAGCTGGATGGAGCGTAAGTGCAGAAGAACGTCTTTGACTTCATTTGCTTCGGTTATGGTACTTCTCACTGAATTTGTAAATGCAATATATTAAGTTTATTGTATTTTTATTTGATGTCGCAATGTTTTAAGTGTTTCTTGTATATAGATTTGGGGTAATTTTTGAGTTATTGATTATGGATTGAGATTTCATTAAGTTTTCCTCTACCCGAGGTAGTCACCTGCAGAGTGAACCCTTGTTCTCTGCGTTTTTAAATCGTCCAACTTCTCCCTCTTAAAAGTTTCTAAGTTGACTATCTAGTTTGTGAGTTTACTTGGTTATTACCCAATGATTTTACCATTGTTTAATCTGCGATTTTTTTACCTTCTATTACTCAACAATTTTCTTCAAACCCTCAACGATTATTAACTTTTTTTTTCTCAGCAAATGGTTCCTCAAATGCTCCACGATTTACTTTTATCACTCAACCTTAACAAGTTTATTTTCTACATTTTGGGGAGCTAATGGCACTGCGCCTCTCCCCTTACCCATCGCTTGGTTGTAGCACGATTTATCTTCATTTTCTCTGGGCATGAGATTTCCCTTCGAATTTAAGCTCTGTGTTTTATTTAAAAATGGCCAGGCGTGGGTGCCTCCACCCAATTCCTTCACTCAACACCAAGACGAGTGTGTGCGCAACACACAGACCCCCTTTTGTGTGCTTTTATCTCAGTGGACTTATCCCTTCTCTTGCGTTACCTCGACAAACTGATCTTCTCTTAGCGTTTCACCTCAACATAACTGAAAATTCTTATGTGTTTGAACCTCAACAACCAATATTTCTAAATGTGTTACCATTTTGAAATCTATGCGAATTGCCTTGTGCTTGACATATTTATTTTTCTGCTCAAGGGCCGAACCTTTTCCCACTGAGCTCCCATCGGTTGGCTATCACTTATGGATTGTGCTTGTTGATCATGCTTGTTCTATGTTGCTTGTTTGTGTGTCTCAAGGATAGTTGATGCCACGTTTTCGGGTGCCCCAAGTGTGGCTTATTTTGACTGAAACCTCACCTAACAATCACCTTCATCATTGCCCAACCTCCTACTTCAATTTTTTTGCTGCGTATCATCCTTTCTATATCCTCTATGATTTAGGGGAAATAACTGTGCATTTTTGGCTTGATAGTCTCCATGACTCAATTTCCAGTATCCTCTGCATTTTCTGTGGAGACAGTGAGTTGGGGTTTACTCAACGTTGAAGAATCCTCTCTGTCCATGGCATTATTCTTCACCCATAATTAATGTTCTACTTGCTTCGACGATGGTTAATCCTATTGATAAATTCCCATTCGATGTAAATTGTAACAAATTATCATTCAATGTAATTATTCAATTCATTTCTTATTCAAAGTATTAAATTCTTATTCAAGTAGTGTAATTATTTCACTAATGGTAAATCCTTATTCCATGTAATTATAGTAATAATGGTGTGACCTTGGTAATAATTATTTGTTCAATAATATTATAATGATAATGATCGAACATACTTATTTTATTTGATAATATTATTACGATGATAAGTATTGGATATGATCATTAATCAATGCATTATTTTTATTTGTGAATTGGTATAGTTATAACATTAATTAAAGGAGTGATGTCATCATGGCACATAAATTTAGTGAGGAATAGAGAGGTGGTGGAAACCCCAGACACACTAAGGTGTATTCTTTTAACCTAGACAAATCACCTTTAAATTAGACAGGTGATTTACTCAAGGATTGCTTTATTAAGATGATGAGACTCATGGTTATGTAGCTACTTATTTCAATTGAATTGACTATTTAAGTGTTATTGTTGTAGGAAAATCTCCCTGCGGACAGGTAGATCGCCTCTAAGAGCTTGACCCTAACTCTAGACAGAAAATGCTTAACATGGACACTAACTTCCTTTCAAATCTATCTAAACTAACACATGAGAAGCAAGGATGACAAAAGTACCTTTTATCGACGTTTGTCCCTGCACGCTCCGAGTTGTGCTCCAATCCTTTGCTCCTCGCTGAGTTCTTTGGACAAAACAAGATACGACCACTTCCTACTCTATTGATATTAGCTTGAAAATAGATCTATCAATTAATGATAAGTTCATGTGACATTAGACACGAACTAGAAAGAAACAGACCAAGCGTGTCATATTGATGAGAATAACGACAACAGTACTTACAATCGTAGATGCGAATGAGACAGCTTCGTCAAGTCCCCTTCATCTAACCCTTCCCTGAAAGATCCACAACCTGGATAACAACAGCTTTACTGATCACTCTCCTTTGGCTGACTGTGAGTTTCCTCCAAGATCATAAGTTTCATATCTTCAGTTCTTCCCCCTTTCCACCATCATAGAGTCTGTTTATATATGTTAAGAGGAGCTTAACCTCTTGAGTTATATTTAGAACAAGTTGGGAACCTTCTCCTTAGATCAAGGATCTCTTGATGAAACCAAGAATTCGAACACAACTGCCTTCTAATCTCGAAAGATCCTCCCCTTATTCTCCTCAACGGGCCAACTACTGCCTCATATTAGGCAGCGCTCCCTCAGAAGGGGCATCAGAGCGCTGTAGCACTCCCTGGTAAGATTTAGGGGAGAACCAGTGCCTCCAAGATGAGAAACGCTCCTTCAGAGGGGGCTGGGGAGTGTTATAACGCTCCCTGAAGCCTTATAGGGGAGCGCCAGCGCTTCTAGAGCTGAAATAGGGGAGTGCTCCTCCTCAAAACCTTTGTTTCAGGACTTTCTTCAGGTGTCAAGAGTTATTTGACTTCAGTAAACTAGTTCTCCTTCTTCAAATCAGTCATATGAGATGTTATAAGTGTCTCCTTGGTGTCATCGACATGGTAGTATGTCTGAACATCATTTGCGACACTTGTGACCAACTTGCGACACTTGCGAAAGTTGCAAGGAAGGTGTGAAACTTATGACAATTGAGAGGGATATGTGACACTTATCCAGATGAGTAATTTTGACATGTAACAGAATGCCCCCCAAAGTATGAAGTTAGAAGATGCCAACTGATAACTGAAATACTTTGTAGATGTCCAAGCAAGGGTATAGACTCGAAGAACCTGATAGAAGCTGCACACAAACATCCAACAAGTATCATGACATATTTCAAAACCCAATGCAGGCATACCTATGCTTGGGTGATCAAGACTTAGTAGGATATGTCCGCCACAAAATGCACTGCGGATCCATAATTGTATTGATAAAAAGGTATAGCCACCGAAGATACAATGTGGATCTATACTCTAATGACTCAGACTGATCGTAGCCACGAAGAATACACAGTGGATCTACGAGATGACAAGACATATCCATGACCAATACAAAGTGGATCTATGTTACAGTGTATGTGTTTTTTGTCCAAATAGAAATTCCTTCGCAGCCTGGGCAAAGCATATATCAAAGTGATCACTCAACCCAGGGTCTTCTTACCAATCCCAAGATGATATGGATCTAACCATGCGAATGGATGTCTTGACGTTGAACATGGTAGAAACCACTTGATTACCGGTGAATGGTGTGAACCGTTAACAAGTGCGAGGGAAACCACCACTAATTTCAATGATTCCCAAGGTACCCTAGTACATTCCAGCGAATGTGAGTAAATGAGATGAGGTTGAACATCCGTGGAATCATTCGATCAGGGGTCAATGATGTAAACCCACTGTCAAATGTGAGGAGGCTTGCCATTGAGGCATGCAGGTCCCAAAGTACTAACTGGTTTCTAAGTCTGATTCCCGGATAATGTGCTGGAGTCGACAGGAATAGACTCGTCGAGGGAGGGCCTTGATGTATCCCCCATCAACGACATGAAACAGACATAGAGATGCAATTGGCAGATCAAACGGACATGGAATGACACGGGTTTTGAGGCAAGATACTTGGGATGGCTGACTCTCAAGGCGGATACTTCCCTTGAACACTAAGGCACAACAACAAAACACGACATGGACCAAAACTATGCAGTGGGTACTGTGACTTGCGTCAGGTGACCCAAAGGAGTGAAAGGAACTCAAAAGATTGGCTCAGTGCAGAGGTTTGACGGATTATGATATGTGCAAATGACAAAGTGTCGTGTTCAAGGGTGACTCTAAGAAGTGCTGTATGATGTTCTCAAGAGACTGCTTGGCTTGCTCCTTTCAATTTTTTTTCCCCATCCAGATAGATGAGTACCTATTTTTGATTTAATGAGCTCGAGGAGGATAACACATGCTCCATATAACTCACCTTCGGTAAGTTCCTCTTCCTTTGTTTAACGAACCGGAAGAAGTAAGGGTTCGTTCCATATGGGTCTGTCGATGTGTGCTTTAATGAGTCCAAAGACAGAAAACTCGAAGGTTTTTCGAGATTATAGAGTTTGGAAAAACACTTAAAAGAGAACTCTCTCAGTTCCTTTTTCGTACAGTATTCCAACGAGACCGAAAAATGGTTAAACTATCGCTCGAAAGACGCTCTTTCTGACCTTTTAACGAGTGTGAAAGGAAGCAAGATCACTCGACAATCTTTTCATATTTAGGGAGTCTGAAAAGGGTTTAAAGGAGACTCCAGGGGGGTTCCTTTTTCTTGTGTTTGTATCCATACAGGTCTGAAAAAGAGATAAAAGTTTACCCGGTTACGTTCTCATATTGTCGAGTTTGAGAACGAACTAAGACTATGCTCATAAGTGCGACAAGGTGAATAATTTGTCAGAACTGCTAGGAAACCTGCGATGCCATAAACTACAAAACAGAGTTTAGTGAAGCCATTATATCATTAGAGAAACCCAAAAATGACCATACCTTATATAAATGGAAATTTATAAATAACAATTGATTTGAAAATTCATTTACCATTTCATTTGCAAGGATTTTTGGAGTAGTGGAGAATCTCATTTTGAAGCAAATCTTGTTTTTCTCACCGCCAGAGCTACGATTGATCATTTTTCTCACTGTTCAAACCAGGTAGGTGTCCATCCCTTGCTCTTTCAATTGCATGGTCTTAGATCCATTTTCATAGCATTATTTATTTTAAAACACAAAGCCCTAAGTCGCCCCACTTGGAACCAAATCGACCTCTTTTAAACATTGATGAAAAAGGGGAATTCTTTTACAAAAAATGATTTGGAGAAGGGTGGTTAGGATGTCTACACCCTTGTGATCAATTAGACAGGTCATTTTTAGTAAAATAACTCATAAAAATTCTCCCCAAATGCCCACGCAGCCCCCAAAGTCGTTTTGCATTTTTAAAACGTTTTTATCATTATTTGACAAATGTTAAAGGGCATGGTGGTGGTTAAAAAGAGTGAGGGGTATCTTTTAGATGATGTGGGTATCTTGTTTCATGTTTTAAAATGCTTTTTAAAAATCGCCGAAATTGCCAAAACGTGGGAATAACGAAATTCTTGATTTTTTGTTTTATAGGTAACTCCGGCAATCATGATTGAATGGAAAGAGAGGGAACATGAGATGGATGACTTGGCCACCCTACAGAGTCCTCGTACGCGGGCCGCTTTGCGAGCTTGTGGCTTGCTCAAGTTCTTCAAATTGAAAAAAATGAAGAGAGAGGTGTTATTGCTTGAGCATGTGATTGGCCTTTGGGATTTTGCGGAACAGGGATTCCATATCAGCACACAACTTTTAACCATTGAGTTAGAAGATGTGTACTTTTTGACCGGTCTCTCGAAAAGAGGGGTCCCCATATCTTTCACTGGGCAGAGGGAATTACCTGAGAAGGTGGACGTGTATCTGGCATGCCACTGTGTTCCAGGAGCAAGGTTGGTAGGGGGCAGAATCCCCATCAAGGATATTCGAGATCTGCCTCTCCGGTCTATATTATTCGCTATCACGAGCGTGACATGCAGCACTAGAACTCATCTAGCATCGATATCGTAGGTGGCCTATGGTGTTCAGTGTTTGGAACCAACACTATTCAACTGGAGTGCAGCATTCCTTCGGAATGTGAAGGAACAGATCTCACGGTACAGGACTGGTCAGAAGCAGTTCGGCTATGGCTCATTTTTGGTCTCGTTTTTTCTAGAGCGCATCCCTCAGATGCAGCCTCAGATAGCATTGGCGGTATGACCAGTGGACAAACCTAGGATGGAGAGGTAGACTAGTCTGTCTCCAAGGTTAGTTTCGGAGTCAGAGTTCCACTTCACTGGTGATTTCTTTGCCTCGCTGAGATGACAGTACCTCTGGATAGAGGACTTCCCTTATGCCGATGTAGACTTCCGTGGGAGTATGGACTTGATTTTTCCCGTGGGGGAAGACTGGGATGAGTTAGGTAAGATATTAAGCCATACCTTGTCTAGTTTTTTGTTTTTTAAGTTTTTGATGTATATGTATTTTTTTGGGTATGTAAAAGAGTTTTAACAGATGTTTTGTTTCCAACGTGCAGACAAGGGAGAAGTGCACTCGGGTGATATACCAGTACCAGGGCGTCGTGGAGGTGCCCCAGTTGCAGCAGATCCGGCAGTACCAGTAGTAGGTCTCCGGGAGGTTGAGAAGAACCTACAAGGCCTTACGATGGGTATCCCTCCTCTGCGGAGGGGGGAAGTGCCTTTTCATCTGCAGAGGCACATTGTAGGAGTACCAGAGAATATTAATTCTCTGTTGAGGCGCATAGTGCATGCAGTAGTGTGTTACTGACAACACAACATAGTGCGGGGAGATTAGAGTCTCTCCCGTGATCATGTTTTTTGTATGCCTTGTCAGGCGATGTTGTATGGGTGAATAGACCCAATATTTTGCTCTTCTACACACTTTTTGATGT
>ML782554.1:599595-611022 GCA_009831015.1 Picea engelmannii | reverse complement strand
CGTAGAACCAACTTCTTCCAAGTAGTAGGTTGTAATCGAGGGGGGCATCGACCACCTCGACATCAACAGTAACAGTTTTTCCGCCCAACTGAACGGCTAAGGATTGTAATAATCCGTGAGGATGAAAACCTTGTCCATCAAAGGCACGTAACATGGTAGCGGATTTGTTAAGGGCAAGTGATTTCAAACCTTTCCAACAGGCTAGAGACATGACACAGGTGGAGGATCCCTCATCTAGGATAGTTCGGTGGATTTGTTGATTATGAACAACAACATCGATTTGGAAAGCTAGCTAGTGGGAGAGTTGCAGTTGATGATCGTCCAGATTAAACGTGAGGTAGTTTGATGACTCAAGATCGAAAGCGCCAATAGCGGCTAAGAGCGTTCTACATTGGCTGGGACAGTGTTGTAGAACTTCCAAGGCGGGCATGGCACACGGGGCTTGGGCCAAATCTTCTACGATGTTGTAGTTTTAGGAAGCCCGTGAATTAGGATTGAATGTATATTTCCGGATGGTGCTCTTAGGAGGGTGTAGGATGGAGTCAAAAGAAGGTTTCTCAATCTGAAGTGGCCCAGATGGAGGGATAAAAGATGGAGGATTGACAGAGGATGGTAACGGGTCTGACGCAGAACCGTTAGCGATCTTCGGCTTATCAGGTTTAACTGGCGTGTCATATGTCACAGAGCAAGTTGTTAGATTAACTCCGTTAAACATGTAAATGTGGGCACTTGTCAAGGATTCATCGTGGGGTTGGTTGGAACTGCCCCCCGGCGTGGGGGTTTGTGCAACCAGAGATTGTTGCTGCGGAAAAGGCTGAGTGAGCACAGCGGGTTGTGAATTTCCCTTGAAAAGTTTGGCCACTTCATCGCGATGTGGGTAGTCTCGAGTGTAGTGATCGTCACCACAAATGAGACATGGGAATTTCGGTTTTCGTTGTGGTTGTTTTCCGGTAGTAGGGGTTTGCGGTTGGGTCTTGGGTTGTTCAATGTTGTTGTTCTTCTTTGGTTTGTTTCTCGCTTTATTCTTGCCCCCAAGTTGTTGTGAAGGGGTTGATTGGACCGCATTCACATCAAAGAACTGAGTTTGAGGTGGGGTAGAAGAGGGTGCAGTCGAACTGGGAGCAGCCGTGGAAGCGGGCCGCTAGATTGTTCCAGTAGACTGAGTAGTAGATTGAGTTTTGACGGAGCCAATAACTCCATCTGCATGCGAAGCAGTCGATGGTTTGGATGGATCGTTAGTGGCACGAGTATCGTTCAGTATCAACTCATACAGAGTACTGGATTGTGAATAGAATAACTCTAAGTATTGAGCCCGGGCGATGGCTTCTTCCTCGGTGACTACGCCACCCATGGCAACATCACGAGCAATCTGGGGTAACAATGATTTCGTGAACCATTCTGCTAATAATTGGTCGGGAATGACCACTTTGATTAGCCTTCGTCATCATCTCCATTCATGGATATGATCGGAGATATGTACGGAAGTTGTCTGACGAAGAGAGGTTAATAGTTCAGTACCCGTCTCATACCGAATGGGTAGTTGGAAATGTGTGAGGAAGGACATGGCAAGAGAGTTGAAATCGTGAAAGGATGCGCGTGGTAATTCAATATACCATTTCACTACGGAACCCGTGAGTGGTCATTGGAAAAGACGCAAACAAATCGAATCGTCCATGAGGGAGTTGGATGAACACCACAAATGGAAGGTCATCACATGGTTGTTTGGGTCTTCTCCGGACTTTTCATCGAATTTTGGGATATCAGAAGGAAGTTTAGCTGGAATAGCTGGCCAAACTGGAGAATGATAAATGGGATCATTCGTTAGCCGAGACAAGTCTGGAAGGTCCAGGGTGGCTAAAAAAGGTATTTGTCGGTTAACCTGTGGGTAATGTTGGTGTGGCAGAGGGACACCAGTGGGGCCCAATACTGGGTTATGTGGATAATTATAACTCATGGGCCCTCTCATGTGAGGTTGGTTTTGACCAAGGTACATAGGATTTGAGATGTTTTGAGAAGTATGTGTGAGCGGAGGATAACCGGATGGGTTTTGTGGATTATAGGGTGGGTTTGGCATTTGTCCATAAGGGGGTTGTTGCGGAGTTTGAACATTTTGTCCTGTGGATGCATGTGGGTTTCCTTGAAAAGGAATGCTCCATGGATTGGGTGCGACGTACACACTTTGTCCTTGTGGTTGATGGTGTACTCCGGATTGAGGCTGCCCCCCAGCATGAGGGTGTCCCCCGAATGGAATTTGTCCTCTGGTGGGAGGATTCCCCCCAACATTTGGGTTCCCTCCGAATGGAATTTGTCCTCTAGAGGGAGGATGCCCCCCAGTTTGAGGTAGAGTTCTCGGGATCTGAAAACTAGACGTCAATGACTGACCGGTGTTGCCGAGCGGGTTGGGACCACCAAGACCAGTCCCTCCAGGTTGTTGGATAGGTATGGAACTTCCCAGTACAATTTGGGTAGTGGTTTGGGCAGTGGTGGTAGTGAAAGCATTCAATGCCCTAAATCCAAAAGGCAGTGTAGGTCTTGGTGTTGCAGGTGTGCCAATCGGGGCTTGATTGACTACCGCGTTACCGGCGGGGATAGTCGGAATGTGTGGGGCCATTGTTGAATGGGCTGTCTGGAGGGGAATAGTAGACCTTGGGCCAACAGACGGTATGTTCGGACCAATGGTTGGTGTGGCTGTAAAAGTGGTAGTACCGGTGAACTGATTTGGGGGTACAGTATAGGAAAAAGATGCATCGACACCTTCTCCTATTCCATAAAGATCTCGCACCAAGCGTGGTGGACTCCGAACAACGTCCGCAGTCCAAAAGGGGTCACTGGCTAAAGGGTTTTGAGAAGACTCGGCCGGAATGTCAGAAGGATGGATGACAACAAATTCTCCAGTGGAATTTAGGTGGAGGATCTGTTGTTCGTATCCCTCTGGAATGCGGTAAGCTTCCGGAGATTCTGAGACAATTCAAAAATTCTCCAAAGGAATGGGAACTTCTTCCTGGAAAGTTGTAGTATTATGAACCTTGCTCTGTTGAGGAGATTCCTCTGTAGAATGAGGGGTAAAGGGGTTTTTCCTTCCATATTCTCTGGAGGAAGTCCCTGTAGCCTCCGCGAGCGGTGTGGAGGGTCGATGTTGGTGGAAAAGAGTCGGCGAAAGAAATCTATGGCCAACTAACGAAAAGAAACAACACACGCTAAAAAAAAATCTAAGAATCACAACCAAGCAAACATGACCTTCTTTTGATGACCATACTAGTTGGTGATGAAATCCAACGTCGCGTGATCAAGTCCATAAGGGGCGGGGATAGGGTGGAACAATTACAATGGCGACATGCTTAACAGACTTACACCTTGGTGCAATCTTTCACACAGTAATTGTGGATTTACCCTCCAAGGAGCCCGAGTGAGTTTGGCCAATGTCTACTCCAGGTACAGTGAGACTTCCCGTGACCATCACCTTGTGTAAGACCCTAAAGATTATGGTCACTAAGGTTACCAATTCGCAGTTAGCCCCTGGGCGGGAACAGTCGACAGTCTGATCCGAACGTACGGGCAGGGTATCAAGCCCGAAACCAACTAAAAGACTTCCACACAGTAATTATGGATTTACCTCAAAGTGATCCCCATAATATTATCTGACCACCACAATCAGTTAAACCATGGAGGGTTAGTCCCCGTAGCTTACCCGAATGCGACCTCGTGCGTAACCCCTGTGTGAGAGGGGGATCCCAGGCAGACTTATACGATAACTGGATTTGACTCTCCCTAACTCAGGATGCTACTGTTTGTTTTGGAAACTTTGGAGAGTTATGCTCACAACCCTAATCCAAAGTATTAAGCCTAGTCTACTATTGGTGGAGGATCCTAGAAAAGAAAAAGTTCTAGATAACTTTTAATTAGTGTTGATTTTATTGCTGTTCTTTACGCAAAGGGGTGCATGGAAGTGAAACAAAATGGAATTGTGACTCAGAACCAGAGAA
Source organism: Picea engelmannii (assembly GCA_009831015.1). Taxonomy (NCBI): domain Eukaryota; kingdom Viridiplantae; phylum Streptophyta; class Pinopsida; order Pinales; family Pinaceae; genus Picea; species Picea engelmannii. The sequence goes on along the minus strand of ML782554.1, from coordinate 607,039 downwards.
TGCATCAAATATGATAAGCAATCATTTATTTTCGATGAATATCTATCTAAGGGAGAGAGAAAGTTCCTTTTTTACTAACAAGCACAAACACAAAGTGTCCTCAAACAATTCTTTTCTCAATCAAATCTTGATGTAGTGCAAAAACTTTTAAATGCCTTCTAATATGCACAATCAATCATAAAGATGTTTTTTATTGTTTGCGTATGAATGGTGATCAATACAACACGATGCTCGTCTTTGCTAATTATCTTTCTTACATGAATGAAAACCAAACTAGCACAAGAAAAAGTCACACAAACAATACACCCTTTCGTAGCAATCAAAATGAAAAAGCGAAAGAAAAGAAACAATCAAAGAGAAAAACAAACTTCACACCCAAAGGAAAAATTTGAAGAACAATGATCTTGATTGAAATCGAGATAAAGAGGTCTATAGGCCTTTGATCTTCACCAGGGTTTTTACTCAGCTGGCGAGGAGAGAAAAACAATGCATGGGTTTCAAACTTCACTCAACAGGAAAAACTCAATGAAAATAGTGAATAAGGCTACAATATCCAACTAACAAGATGTTTATTCTTCAAAAAGACATATGTCAAGGCTGAAAGAGAAGAAACATTGACTCACAAGGTCACTCAGAAGAGGAGACACAGAGGCAAAACCTTAACAAAGCAATTCTGGAAGGTTTTTTGAGCCAAAGAGGGCTGGCTCTCTGTTGCCAAAGGAAAGGAGCGTTATAGCGCTCTGTGCAAGGGTATGGGGGAGAATTGGTGCTCTGTTAACACTAGGACAGGGACGCCAGGGTCTAAAAGTACAAGAAATGTCAAAAAATAAAAAAATTGCAATTCAATTTCGACGATTATGTTGAGTGTGATAAGGCAAGGAGCCAATCAGCTCATGAAACTAATCAAAAGAGAAGTGAACCAGATCTGAAACAATCAAGGGATAGAACAAGGTCAATGAGGAGAAAAATCCAAACAAGAAGTTTCGATTTGAGGCTATCTCCCCAGTGGAGTCGCCAGTTTCTATTGTAGGAAAATCTCCCCGCGGATAGGTAGATCGCCTCTAAGAGCTTGACCCTAACTCTAGACAAAAAATGCTTAACATGGACACTGACTTCCTTTCAAATCTATATAAACTAACACATGAGAAGGAAGGATGACAGAAGTACCTTTTATCGACGTTTGTCCCTGCACACTTTGAGTTGCGCTCCAATCCTTTGCTCCTCGCTGAGTTCTGTGGACAAAACAAGATACGATCACTTCCTACTCTATTGATATTAGCTTGAAAACAGATCTATCAATTAATGATAAGTTCATGTGACATTAGACACGAACTAGAAAGAAACAGGCCAAGCGTGTCATATTGATGAGAATAACGACATTAGTACTTACAATTGTAGATGCGAATGCGACAGCTTCGTCAAGTCCCCTTCGTCTAACCCTTGCCTGAAAGATCCACAACCTGGATAACAGTAGCTTTACTATTCACTCTCCTTTGGTTGACTGTGAGTTTCCTCCAAGATCATAAGTTTCATATCTTCAGTTCTTCCCCCTTTCCACCATCATAGACTCTGTTTATATAGGTTAAGAGGATCTTAACCTCTTGAGTTATCTTTAGAACAAGTTGGGAACCTTCTCCTTATATCAAGGATCTCTTGATGAAACCAAGAATTTGAACACAACTGCCTTCTAATCTCAAAATATCCTCCCCTTATTCTCCTCAACGGGCCAACTACTGCCTCAGATTAGGCAGTGCTCCCTCAGAAGGGGCATCAGAGCGCTGTAGCGCTCCCTGGTAAGCTTTAGGGGAGCGCCAATGCCTCCAAGATGAGCAACGCTCCTTCAAAGGGGGCTGGGGAGTGTTATAACGCTCCCTGAAGCCTTGTAGGGGAGCACCAGCGCTTCTAGAGCTGAAATAGGGGAGCGCTCCTCCTCAAAACCTTTGTTTCAGAACTTTCTTCAGGTGTCAAGAGTTATTTAACTTCAGTAAACTAGTTCTCCTTCTTCAAATCAGTCATATGAGATGTTATAAGTGTCTCCTTGGTGTCGTCGACATGGCAGTATGTCTGAACATCATTTGTGACACTTGTGACCAACTTGCGACACTTGCGAAAGTTGCAAGGAAGGTGTGACACTTACGACAATTGAGAGAGATATGCGACACTTATCCAGATGAGTAATTTTGACGTGTAACAGTTATAATCTCTTGCACCTTAGGAAGTAATGTGACTACCTTTGTGTGCCTTGAACCAGGGTTAACTTATGATTGTTGGAAAATGTTCATTCATGCCTTTAACTAGTTAGATTAGACTTCTTTACGTTTTAGATTAATTGATAATTATCTTGCGCCTTGAATGAAATCATTGATCAGATGATTGTGTGTGCCTTGAGTGAAATCATTGATCAGATGATTGTGTGTGCCTTGAATGAAATCATTGATCGGATGATTGTGTGCACCTTGAATGATTAGTTATCTGATTGTATTTCCTTTTCACGATGAAAATAAAGTTGACATTTACTCGAGTGTTATGGTTTAGGTGGATGCATGTTTATTTTAGAATTTGTTTACTCTTGCATGATAAAATAAAGTTGATTACATTGCGCCTTATCTTATGTCTTTGTATGATGGTTTTGTCATTAAATTCTCTTGCACCATGGAAATTTATATGATGTATGATTGGTTAAAAGAACACTATTGCACCTTTTATTATCGTTGATGTTGTTGATTTAGCTAGCTGTTTTTTTGAATTGATTGTGTTAGTGGGATGTAGACACTTCCTTGTTCCTCAGAACAGTCGCCATCCCTGAGACCTTAAGTGGTTAAAATCAATTGGAACCTGGGCTTGAGTTTTTCTTATGTGTCATGAAGGTCTTAACAATGCAGGATAGGTTGGGCGGGTATTTCTTTTAATATTCCATGATATGGTTGATCCTTTGTTTGCGTTTGTTTCCCTTGATCATGATGTGTTGACATGCGTCGTGATTTATGACTTGTACAATTTATGCGTCATTATTAAATGTGTGAATGGAATGATTATGTGTTGCTATTTATTTGTGTTAATGCGTCGACAGGCGTATCGTTATTCATGGTGATAATGCGTCGATCTTGTGCCGTGATTTATTGTTAATGCATTATTTTTATTTATTTTTTATTTTTTGCGTTAGGAAATTTACATCACAATAATATAAATGTCATCGACACATCATCCAATTTTGGTTTTTGACAATGCTTCATATTTTTCTTCAATAAAATTAACTGAATTTTCCTTAGAGAAGGGTTTCCAAATTAGATATTCTGCTAATTATTATCCACAAGGTAATGGTTTGGTAGAGTCTACCAATAAAAATCTTCTCCAAATCATCAAGAAAATTATTAATGAAAACTAGAAAAATTGGCATAAATCTCTTACATCTGCATTATGGGCTAATAGGTTTACACCTAAAACTACATTAGGTAATTCTCCTTACTTCCTTGTTTATGGAAAGGGAACCATTTTACCAACTAATGCAACTTTACCTTCTCTCCAATTAGAACAATCTATCAAAGAAGATCATTGTCCAAAAATGCAAGAGCGCATTAAGGAATTATTAAAATTGGAAGAAGAAAGAAATAAAGCCAAACATACATTTTCTAAACATCAAAAAATCATTAAGAAATGGTTTAACAAGCATTCAATTAGTAATAAATTTTTTGAAATTGGTGATTTAGTTCTTAAATGGGACAAAGCCCATGAGGAAAAAGGTAAACACACAAAATTTCAAAGACTCTAGCTTGGTCCATTTCAAATTGTTGAAAAGGTAGGCATTTCGACATATATTCTTCAATAGAGGGGGGGGGGAATAAATCCTTCCTATGAATGGATAGATTCTTAAAAAACATTTTTCATGAAAATCATAAAACTATAAATATGTAATATGTTTCTATCTTCTTTTCTATTTAATTTTGTGAGTTTGCTTGAAATAATAAAAAGGTTCGTTATCCTCAATAAATAGTTGATACCATCTAGGTTGTATCTATATGTCTGTCTAAAACTGAAAACATTAGACTAAAGCATATGTATACAGTTCTATGATTCACAAAGAAAATTTCTATATTTGTGGTTGAACTCTTATGTTATCAAGAATTCATATTTATATCACTATCGCATTTACATTTTAGGTTTCTGACATGTTTCTTATTTTGAGCCACATTTATCTCACATTAAAAAAAATGGCTTCTACCTAAAATGATTGATGGAAGGAAGACCTTAAGCTAAAATTTTGAAGTGGGTAGACTACCAAGCAAATCTAAATAACACACACACACATCATTAAAGGTGTAACATAATGAAAAGGAAGTTGAAAGCACTATATAATGTGGGATGTACAATTAAATCCATCAGGGCTATGGATGCTTGCTTGCAGCAGGACCATTTTTGTTTGATACTAAGGCACCTTTGTCAGGGCTATGGACGCTCATGGGTAGCGAATCAATGCCGAGTTAAAGAGATACGAGGAACACACATAGGAAATTGTTTACTCGCCTAGAGTGAAGGCCCTAGGTCACACCTTATATCAATTATTTATGGATTTGAAAGATAAGGAAAATTAACCTCAATAATAGGCCTGAAGAGGTAGTTTGTCAATTACTTGATGTCTGTGCTTAGTGAGAATATCTTTTAATTTCATAAACATGAGGTGGTACCCATAATTAAGAAATATATCCTTACAATAATTGAGCCAATTTTTTGACACTTACTGTGAATAAATATTTTTGATAATGTTAGACAGAGATAACTGCTTCGTCTAGTGTGTCACCATTTGTTGAGACTCAACAACCCCCCTTTAAATTTTAATCTAAAATTTTCTGGTCCTTTCATTTAAATTTTGTTTTACCAAATTACTTTTTGTTATTAGATTTCCTTTTGTTAATTTAATTTTTGTTTGTGCACTTATTCAATCGTGTAAAAACATTTTTCAAATATTTCTTTGATCTTAAACATTAAAAAAATTGCAATAAATTTCGAAAATCCCTAAAAAATCCAATAAAAAGAAATAAAATTCTTCAAATTTCAAATAATATCGCTTATCGGCTCGTGATTTTATTCCTTTTGTTCATAAAAAATCTTGATACTTGATAAACTTTTGGATACTTCATCCCATATCGGATACCAGAGTTTTGTTAAACACTATGGATTTACCTTATACCAGATATTAGATATACGATATAACCGATACTTGAAGTTCCCATATCGGATATCAAACTTATCCCAAAGCCAAAACTCTCATACATTTACCAATGTCCATGTCTTGCTATCTGGTAATCATTAATATGGTGATTAAGGCACAAACAAAGAGTTAATCATGGATTAAAATCAATTAAATATGAGATTAAGTCTTAATATGTATGGTTTTAAACAAGTATCAAGGCTGCAAAGCTAATTTAATACAATGGATTGTTAATGAAGTTTTATTGAAATTGCGAATAAAAAAATTAACTTGTTAATTTATGGTGATATGACAATAAGAAAGTGTAATTTATAACACTTACGAACAAATTTGGAAACAAATCTTAACTTTCAATTATATGAAATTTCCATTTTTCACTGTCATTGTTATTGTTGTCGGCTGTTGCGAACGTTTGTGTTTTTCCAATCATTCCACATAATAGCTTTGGTTCTCTTTTCCAATAGAAGTAAGTTCAAGCTTCTTTTTACTTTAATCTTTATGAATGATTCATTGCATTATTGATATTTGATTTTCCTTTGAATAATTTTGCAGGTTTAACACAATGTCGTCCAAAGGATCGAAAAAGCAAGTTAAGGCCTCTCAAAAAATGAAAGAAGATGATGAAAATCCCAATGCATTCTTATTCTCAGACACTTCACATAAAATTGGTATCAGTTGTAGAGAATGGAATGAGACTTATGGGTTTTTGGAGAAGGGTAACTTTTCAAGTGAATATCTAGAAGACTATGACAATTTTGTGGATATTCGTCGTTCAACTATTTGTAAGAAAACTTCCAAACCAATCCTTACTCCATATTTAGACATGGTACATTGGGTTATTTTTCATGTATATTTTGACACCTGCACTATAACAAATGATGCAAAGCAGGTAGTAGGGTATTTTCTCCCTGAAGATTTAGAAGTCATGTATAAATTACCCAAACCATAAATCAAATTAGATGATTGATTTCTCAATGCATTTATGAGAAAAAAGGTGACTAACATGCAAATACAGATGCATAAGTTAATTAAAGAATGGTTGGTTGATGATACCAATTTAAAAATCAGAGCTAAAGGATTGCACACTATTAACAGTCTAAAGGAATCTCCTATGACATTAGCTACCATGTTATGTCGACTATATGGAGAGTCTAATGCTATTCAATTTAAAGTAGAATGGGTTCCTTAAATACATCAAATTTTAGAGAATCAAAAGATTTTCAATTGGGCAATCATCTTATCTAACAACTTGAGGAGACAAGTTGAGAAAATACTGACAACTCCTCCTAGTTTTACACATTAGTTTTTCAAGTCTAGCTATTTGATAGATGTAGTCTATGCTAAAACTCCTTTTCTATTGATGAAATAGAGTTGGTTTCCATCACAAAAACCTATCCATGTTTACTGATGCAAACTTTGGGATTCAAACGAAAATCAATGTTTCTATGAGGTTTGTAACAATTTTGTGATTCCATTACATCAACTCCTAAATTATTACCCACCTCCTAGACTTACAAATGATGCAATGGAGGGTATTTCATCTGTTTGAGGACACTTTCGCTTATATAATAATTTATGGGTGTGAGGCTCCTCCACATGTTCTTCCTAGATATGTTACAAATAGGTTAGTTCTTAGGTTAATTTCCTATCAAACATTTGGGACAGGTACACCATTGTCTTTAAAGGTTTGACTTTCTTTTCCAATAAAATTGGGAATTTTCACCCTATAAGATTATCAACATGCTAGAGTGGAAGCGACGTCTCTTGAAAAAAAAAAATTGTCTTATATTTCTTTTAAAAAAACACGATCCTTTAAACATTGTGCATGATCATTGTCAGGATTCAAGCAATTTCTGTAACGGCCCCTCCGTTACGCCTAAGAAAAAGTGAAGCACAAAAGGTAATTTTTTTTTAAGCATTAGGAATTTGCGTCAACACATAATTCAACATCACATAATCAACGACATCATAATTAAAGGAATTACAAGCGTCTCATCGTCATAATCAAGTAACGTCGCAATCGATGCATCGACATAAGTAGTACGACATACAATTAACACATCATCATAATTGAGTAACGACACAAAAATCGAAAGCATCATGAATGGCGATCCAAGATTGACTCATCACAATCAACTGGAATCATCAATACTTTTAAATCGTTCAACTCATCACATAAAGATGATCATCAAATAACACAAGGATAACACGAGATAACATAATGATCATCATGATAAC
>ML782554.1:563876-584284 GCA_009831015.1 Picea engelmannii | reverse complement strand
GGATCAGTCAGGGAACATGGCTCACCATAATCCATCATTGGAAATCATTGAGAATGAGACCTTCAATGAAGAAGAGTCAGTTTCTTTTCAGAGCGTTGTCTTTGACAAAGAATCCAATAAATTAATTACTAAGAAAATTGATGTAAAGAATAAGAAAGGAAAATCTCATTCAGAGGTTGACCTAAGAGATATGCGACCTTCCCAGATTTCTAGAATTCATAGAGAAACCGATGATGCACAGGATGATTCCATTAGTGGTCTTGAAGCCGAAAACATGAAATTGAAAGAAAGGATCAAGGCACCGGAAGAAGCCTTAATGCCTCTTCCACTTCTTGCCAGTCCTTTGACAATCGTTGGACCCACCATGACTACTGCTAAATTAAAAGGATCCTCAAGCTTTCTTACATCAGCCAGGAGCTATGTGGAGAGAAATATTAAGAAAAGAATGACACTGATCACAGAGGCTCGATAAATTTCGAAAAACATGGTTTCTTTTGTCTCTAGGGCGCATGCCTTCCATGAGTATTTGCAAGCCGACCTGAAGAATGAACAAGGTTTTTACCTTGATGTTATATTACCCTTTGGAAACAAAGTTTCCAACATGACAGAGCTAAGGAGAAGAGAGGAGGATCTTCCCTCTCCAACCCAGATAAAACAGTTGAACGCATGCTGGAAAGAAAAGATAAAAATCTTAAATGATATTGTTCAAGTGTGCAACCAAGCTATATCAAGGAGGGAAGAACTATTCAAAAGGCTCACGGAAGTAGACCTAGCTGGAAGCACTAATGAATTCTAAGACCCCAAATTAATGCTCAACTCGTTGTTCCTAATAAAGGAACAATTTGATGAGCAAGTTGATATTTTTAAAGGAATGTCATTTGAAAAGATCTATGGTATACTTGAATACGATGAGGACGACATAGACAATTGGCTAGTTGACTACTAAAAATAAGGACATTGAAGAAGCATTACATGGCATTTCCCTTGATCTGAGAGACTTGGAGGGCGAGCTGTTCAACATCAAAATCCGGCATGAAATCAACGTGGCACCAATGAAAAGTTATATTGAAGAATGGTTTAAGAAAACATTTGACAAATTGACCTCCAGGAGGAAAGAAACAGTTGAGGGGAAAGAAATAGTTGAGACGGTTCCTGTAAGTGAAGATAGGAGAGACCATCATAGTAAGTTCACGTTGATCACATATTTTATTTCTTTATCAAGTCTTTCATCCAATTATTCCACCTCTTTCACTAGAAAGGCTTAACCAAAGACTAATAACTTCTCTTTTCTTCTTACTAGGTCTTGTTGTTCTTTACCGCCCACCATCTTCCTTCTACAAGCTTAATTCTTGTGTATATTTGCTTTATGGTCCGCGGGAGCCACAATCCCAATATTTAAGACAAACACATTTTAAATTTCAAAGACTATGTAACATACTATATATTTTTTGGAAATTTCAAGAGAGCTATTTCGAGAACAATCTCGATTGTACTTTGTCACCCAGAGTTTTGAATATAAAGTATTTGAGGTTGATCTATCATTATGTTTATTTGAGCTTCCCATGTTCACTCTGTTAAAGTTATCTTATGCATGCAAAACATCTTCTTTTTATTTTTATGTGATTAGAAATCTTTAGTCAAACTATGATGGATGTAAGGAAACTTTGCTTTAAATGTGTGAATGTTCTCAGTTCCTAGTCCTTTCTCAGAAACTTTCTTTAGAAACAAAACAAAACATTTTTCTTTTTATCTTTCTTGCAATATTTATATTTCTTTGAATTACCACGACGAACTTCTGTCAAGTCCCATATTCTGAATATCTAGAATCCCAAGAAAATCTTAAATCAAAGAGGAATACCACCTCTATAAAAATGCAAGGGGATTTACATCCTTGTGAGGTTGTCGTTTCGGTCCTAACAGATTCAAGCGTCAACACTAACTTACCAATATAACATTATGAGTCAATATTACATTGAATTATAATTAACCAACCAAACAATTTTACATCATGCTCCTTCCTTGGTGTAATTGATGACATTACACTAGGGTAGACTCAAGTAGGCTTTTGCTCTTACGAAGCAATATTATTCTTTACTAATTTAATAGCATAACATTAAGAGTCAATGTTAAACTGAGTTACAATTAACCAACCAAACAATTTTATCATTGTTTTGCAAACTTAACAACATAACACTAAGACTCGATGTTATACTAAGTTATAGTTAACCAACTAAATAGTTTTACCTCATGCTCCTAAAGGGAAAAGGTTGTTTCAACCATAGTAGCAAGATTCTAATATTAATATGTATTTGAATATGATTCGATATGAAAAAAATACTTCATGAAAAAATATAATAAGTCTTCAATACAAAAGTATACGTATCATAGGTACGAAAATACGTGTTTTGTTCAATATATTAGAAAAATTTCAATTCCGTGAATGCATAATAAATTCAAAGAAATAATTCATTCCTTAAAAATTCTACAATGTAGTCGAACTTCATACAACAAAGATTAATATCACTAAATATTACTACTATAGTTTCAACCCTTAAGTGTACTTTCAAAGATTAATATCACTAAATATTACTACTATAGTTTCAACCCTTAAGTGTACTTTCACATATAACCCTATCTAGCATCCTTAATAATTCAAAATCATATTTGCAATAGTAAGAGTCAAATTTATAGTAGTTGTATGATTGTAGTTGTGGGTGCTATCTAAGCTAAAACTATGTTTTGGTCGTGGACTAACACCTATAACCGCTTTGATTTACTAAGAGCTTGTATTCCTTCAACATAAGGAGATAAGTTAACAACCCAAGACCAAGAGGCATCTAGTGAGAGTGAAAGTCTTCCCCTTGATGGACCACTGTCGGTTATTTCAAGTGGGGTGGTTTTCCTTGAACGACATTGATGAGTCAACCCGCATTCACGGATAATAGCCAATAATTGTTGTCCTCACTATCGGTTGAAAACTAAGTTACAACAGGTTTTGCTAGCTTTGAATAATAATAAGAAAAACAACAACAACAATAAACAACTTTGTTTATGCAGGTGGAGTAGATATATGCTTTTGATATATTATTCTTTTATGGTGATAGGATAGAGGCATAAAACTGTCATGCAACTATAACTTCAGAAGGAAATTAGATAATTTTTCTACCATAGATTAGACTTTAACATCCTCCCACATCATGATCCTAACAGAGTAGACTTAATTCTAAGACATTGTGGAAACATTATAAAAAGAAAAGGAATTACAATAAAAACCAAAGATGCAATCTTACTTATGAGCCTTTATGTTTCCATCCTCGACATTGGTAATATAGGCAACCATTCTTACAATAATGTCATGAGGGTGCATGATTTGAGTGAGAAGGTGATCCAGGTGGATATCGGTGGCCACCCACCTTTTCCAACTAGCTCAAAACAATTTTTTGGCAATTTTGGTAATTTACTATTTTTAGTAGTTTTTCACTTCCAGGGCCGTTTTGAGGCTCTAAACGATGTTTTTTGGGAAAAGGGGGAGTAATATGGAAGTTCCCTCAATATTAACCCCAAAATGAATATCCTCGGTGATACCTTTCCAACGGGCTATCATACGCCTAAAACGAAGATTGTATGCAAAAGTTACGACCCCGAGAAGTTGATGTACTAACTTACCCAAACGGGGCCCACATGACTTTTGGCGCTTCATCTCCTAGGGTTAGGTTTTTGGATGTATAGGGTTTTTGGAATTCCTGTTTATTGTAAAAAGGCCTTCAGAGCCTCATTGTAATCATCTTCTTGTGAATGAGTGCAAACATTACATCTCTTCTCAGAGATAAGCCGCCACCATTCTAGCAAGCTTGTTTCCGCTGCAAATTACAGTTTTAGCTTATTTCCTTATTGAATAGAAAACCAGTTTTATTGTATCTCTGTTATTTTGTGTTAAGCACCTATTAATAATCTGTAGTCATTTCGTTCTGCTAATAAAATCTAGATTAGTGGCATCAGAGCGGTCTGCTCCTTTTCGTCTTAATGCATGTCCCCAACGAGGTTGAAGTACAAAGAGTTGGGTCTTGAGCTTGTTTCTCTTGAGGAAAAGCTATCGCACGCCCAAGCGACCTCTCATGGCAGGAGAAAATAAAGATGATAGGACAAGAGATCCTTTTAAACTGTTGATTGAGGAATCCCTCATGTAACAAAGGAACAAGATGATGGATAGTTTCGCGCAAATCCTTTGGCGACTACCAACAGGAAACACATCTTCTTCGAGCGGAGGCGCCACCCCCTTCAAGGTACAAATAAACTTTGATATTCCTATATTTGAAGGTCAGATAGATGCAGATGCTATAGACACGTGGTTGAATCTACTAGAAGGCTATTTTTCTGTCCATAACTTTTCGAATAGAGAAAATATTACTTTTGCGCTCCTCAAAGTCGTTCCCCATGTCAAAGATTGGTGGGAAACTTTATGTGAGCAAAAGGAAACAAAGGAACCCTCATTATTTACAGTTACGACCACCTGAGAATCCTTCAGGGATGTTATTAAGGAACAATACTACCCTATCAGAAGTTATTGTGACTTGTATACCAAATGGACCACACTGCGGCAAGAAAGAGACCAAGCAGTGCCAGATTTCACAAATATCTTCCATACCTTGTGCACCACGGTGGGTATCAAAGATTCATAGTGACATCTGGTACTCAAGTATCGTGGTTCTCTGCATAGATACATCCAAATCGAAATGGAATTTCTAGACATCTCATGCTTGGTCGTGGCCTACCGATATGTCATCAAAGTCGAGCAGAAGCTCAGATAAAAGACACGACAATTTGGGTCTGGGAAACCCTCACAACAAAAGCCAGGAAAGGGCAGCCCCAACCCACATAACAAAGGATAGAAAAAATATGGACATTATGAGGACAATTAGTCCAAGCCGCAAGCAAAGAAGGACACCAGAAAGACAAAAAAAGATACCGGGAAGTGGTGCGACTTCCATAAGAGCCCTTGGCATAACACTGTTGAATGCTGTTCAAAGTAGTTGCTGGTGGATGAAGTGAAAGCCTCTTAATCAGATGTAGGTTCTGACTCTGAGCTAGAAATAGAAAGGGGAAGATGGGTCATTGAAACGGAACCCAGTGCCACCGTTGCTACCACCAAGATCCAACCCGGTGAACCAGACGAGCCAAAAGAAGGAGAACGCCTCTTCCATTCACAAATGTGGGTAAAAGGAACCCCGCTGCACTTCATCGTTGATAGCGATAGCTAGAAGAACCTCATCTCAATAGAGGTCGTCAAGCAGCTACCCTCTCGACAATGCTGCACCCACAACCCTACACCATTGAATGGCTCCGCCAAGGTAGTGATCTTCGCATCAGCCAACAGTGCCGAATGTCATACGACATCAAGCCCTTCAAAGACGAGGTATTGTGTGATGTTTCTCTTCTCGAAGTTTGTGATGTTATTTTGGTCCAACCTTATTTATGGAAACATCATGTTGTGTATGAGTCTAGGCCTCGTAGTGTTATTATTACGTTGAACATGAAATTGTACAGGATACCCGAGGCAAACCCACCTAGTGCTATTTCCTTGATCTCTGCTAAGCAATGCATGAAGGTCATCTCTCAGACAAGGAAGTTTGTCTTCTTCATGATTCACTCTCAGAATAAACGAAAGATCATAGCCACATCTAGGGTCTCTGCGACCGACCTCTCCACACAACAGAAGCAAGTAGATAAGGTCGTGGAAGAATACTCAGATATCTTCTCCTCACCTGCCAGGGTACCTCTGTACTGCCAGGTCAAGCACCCCATCAATATGACCCCTGACGCATCGCTGCCCAATGGGCCAGTATATTACCGCTCTCTGTTAGAGAATGAGGAGATCAAGCAATAGATCCAAGAACTGCTCCACAAGGGGCACATCCGTCCCAACTCATCACCTTGCGGGAGACCAATGGTGTTGGTACAGAAGAAATATGGAACCTGGTGACTCTGTATTGATTACCGGGCTCTGAATAAAATCACAGTCAGAAACCAGTACCCAATTCCCAGAATCGATGGCCTCCTTGATCAACTCATGGGGGCCAAATACTTTAGTAAGATTGATATGAAGTTTGGCTACCACCAGGTCCCTATAGAATAGACAAATGTATGGAAGACTGCCTTCAATTCAAAGGAAGGCCTTTTTGAATGGTTGGTCATGCCCTTTGGTTTGACAAATTCTCCAGCCACTTTCATGAGGATGATGGATGATATCCCGCGACCATTCACCAATACTTTTGTAGTGGTGTATCTGGATGACATTCTCATTTACAACAAGACTTAGGTCGAACACTTGCAACATATTCAACAGGTTCTGCACACCCTGTGGCAGCAAAATCTATACGTCAACTTGGAAAAATGATCCTTCAGCATGGACAAGGTCCATTACCCAGGCTACATCATTGATCAACATGGTGTACATGTGGATACAACCAAGATCCAAGTCATCCGTGACTGGCTAGCCCCAACCACACTCACTGAGCTTCGGAGCTTCTTGGGCCTTACCAATTTATACCATAGGTTCATTTTGGGACTCTCCCATATTGCATGGGACCTCAACCAAATAACCAGGGGTGTTGGTAAGGCGAAATTTGTGTGGGGCTAGTCCCAATAACAAGCATTCAATGATTTGAAGCAACACTTCTGCTCAGCCCCAATACTTTCACTACCAAACTTGCAACATCCCTTTGAGATCAAGACATATGCTTCAGACTATGTTGTGGGTGCCATTATCACTCAACACAACCACCCCGTGGCCTATCATATTGAGACACTATTAGATGATGTCCGTAAGTACCCTACTTATGACAAATAAATGTACTCCATTGTGCAAGCCTGCCACCAATGGAGACATTACATTCTTGGGAAGGAGACAATCATCCACATTGATCATAAGCCACTACAGTTCATGGAGACACAAGGAAAATTGCAGAATGACTGCCATCAAAAGTGGTCCACATACTTGCAGCAATTCCACCTCAACATAAAGTATAAAACAAGAAGCCCCAATTGCATCGTTGATTGCCTCAGTAGACTGACAATCACGACACTCACCACGGTGCTAGAGTCTTGTGTCCATGAGACCTCTAGATGGCCCCAACTCTATGATACAGACACAAACTTCTCCACCACCTACCAAATGTTCGGTGCAAACACAGTTGTCGATAATTTCTATCTTCAGGATAGGTTGTTGTGTCGTCTGGGCCATATTTGTGTTCCATCAAGTGAGAGAGTGAAGCTGATCTGGGAATCCCACTAAGGTTATGTGGAGGTACACTTCGGCGTCGAAAAGACAGTGGTGATGCTACATAAACATTTCTATTGGCCGAAACTTTGACAGGAGGTCAACAAGTATATCAGGTCCTACACTGCCTGCGCTATTGCCAAACTGAACACTAAGAAATAGGGCCTGTACACCCCTCTTCCTACTTCTGATAGTCCATGGGAATACATCTCAATGGACTACATGTCGGTCCTCCCATCCACCAAGCAGGGAAATGACCATGTTTTTGTGGTTGTTGATCACTTTTCTAAGATGGCGATTATGGTTGCCTGCAAGAAGAACATCACAATAGAGGCCACTGCCAATCTCTTCTTTGAACGAGTCTGGGTACATTTTGGAATCCCACAAACCATTGTCTCATATTGGGATAGTCGATTTCTCAGCACATTCTAGTCGAGCCTTTGGTCACTGCTGGACACCAAGCTCACCAAATCCACACCCTTCCACCCCTAGACATATGTCCAAATTGAGGTCGTAAATTGAATGATTGTGCATATCCTTCACATGTGTAATTCAAAGCACCCTTGCACATGGTATGAGAGCCTTCCCTATGTCCAACATAACTACAACCGAGACCTGCATAGCTCAACCGACCACAACTCCTTTCAGGTGGGGTTGGGATTCCAACCATCGGGTCCCATAGATGTTGCACTTCCCCTTGCTATCACCTCGACTGACTCATCTCCTGCTCCAATTGAAGCTGAAAAAGCCACCCTGTTCATTGAGCGAATCTAGCAGATCTGCCAACAGGTTCAGGATATCCTACAGAAGTCTAATGACAAGTACAAGTAGTTCCATGATCAACATTGGGTTCTACATAAGTTTCAGGTGGGCAACAAAGTTTGGTTGCACTTGAAGAAATAACGCCTTACAGGGCCCCATCGGAAGCTTTGCCAACTTTGTTATGGGCCATACACTATCACCAAGGCCATGGGGGATAATTATTTTGAGCTCAACATTCCTCCTTTCCTTGGCCTGCACCCAATGTTCAACGTGGATCTCCTTCGCCCTTATTTCCCACCATTATTGGACACCTCAGAATTAGCAGAACAACTGACACCAACAGAGATCAACCTCGACTGCATACAATAGGGATCTAGTGATCATATTGTGGACACATAGATCAAGGGCACTCGACAACAAAATATCCAAATTTATCGAGTCGTCAAAGCAGGGCAACTCTTGCACCAAGGCAAGTGGCTCACCCGGGGCCAAATTCAACAGAAATTTCCTCATCTGATGGGGGAACTCAAAGAAATATAGACCATTTATTCCTAAGGAGGGAGGATTGATCCAGGTGGATATTGATGGCCACCCACCTTTTCCAACTGGCTCAAAACAATTTTCTGGCAATTTTGGTAATTTACTATTTTTAGCAGTTTTTCACTTCTGGAGCCGTTTTGAGGCCCTAAGCGATGTTTTTTGGGAAAAAGGGGGAGAAATATGGAAGTTACTTTTATATTTCCCCCAAAATAAATCTCCTCGATGATACCTTTCCAACGAGCTGTCATACGCCTAAAATGGAGATAGTATGCAAAAGTTACGCCCCCAGGAAGTTAATGTACTAACTTACCCAAACCAGGCCCACATGAATTTTGGCGCTTCATCTCCTAGGGTTAGGTTTTTGGATGTGTAGGGTTTTTGACATTCCCGTTTATTGTAAAAAATCCTTCAGAGCCTCATTGTAATCATCTTCTTGCGAACGAGCACAATCGTCACATCTCTTCTCAGAGATAAGCCGCCACCATTCCAGTAAGCTTGTTTTCGCTGCATTTTACAGTTTTTGCTTATTTCCTTATTGAATAGAAAACCAGTTTTACTGTATCTCTATTATTTGTGTTAAGCTCCTGTTAATAATCTATATTCATTTCGTTCTTCTCATAAAATACAGATCAGAAGGGCATTCAAACTTGAGAGATCCTTGCATTTCTCAGGTCCTTGGAGATGGGAAAAATATTAAGTTCTAGAAAATCAATGTTAGACATTAGGTCTCTCTACCTTCTTTGGCCATTGATGCCAAAGGCACTAAAATATCACATGTACTACACTATGTCAAGGGTGTTTTGGAACAAGGTGAGCCTACCTCTATTATGCATGGGATTTGTGAGGGCGATATCTGAGGGGGGTCCCCATCTTATCCTTTCTCCTTGTAGGAATGACTAGTTGCTCTCTTTGATCTTGCGACCTCTTGACATGCCTCCTCGTAGTGGCTAAGATTGAGGGAGGCATGTCACTGCATGTGATGGGGATACTCCCAGCTCACAAACTATGTATGCAATTTCCTCCTCTAAAGTCTTGACGGAGTTTACTTTTTTGATTCTTTTCCTCGAATCTCCCATAGGTCACTTGCATGTTGGTTTCTTCATATCAAGGCACGACGTAGATGTTGGCTTGCGAGGTTGGTACCCATGGTCTCCAATGTATGGTTTTCCTAGATCAAGATCTGGTTTCCTTCATCCATATAGTTTGTAGAGGAAGAGTGATAACAAGTGGTGGGATACAGATAGTTTGCAAATCTCATACTGCACTTGGGCCAACGACTTCTTATATTGTGGAGAGGATATCAACTTTTATCATAAGAAGGCCTCCTCCATATGCAATGGAAGACAATGCTCCTACTTATCTAGGCCATAATAATCCTTTAACCTCATTACCCTTTAATCATGTAGAGGAGTAATTCAATATTGGCTTATTGTATTAAAGGTGGATTTAGACCTCCTTACCCTAAGAACTAATCATGTCTACCATGCCTGAATTGTAGTGTGGTATGTGTCACTCATGTCATCTCTCCTTATGCAAAAAATAAACATAATTCATTTTAATTGAATAGTTAGCATTTAGGGATCCCAATTATCTATTAATACAACACAAGTACCCATTAATATAAGAGGAGAGAGATTTAATTATATAATAACAATTTTTTTATTACATCATTACGTCGAGGGGTGATTTCTATAGCTCATGTCAGTGAGATGTGTTAGGTCTGTAACAAAACCCATATGTTGACTCAATATAATATTTACAAAGCTAAAAATAAAGTAATAACAATAATGTTTGAATCTTCTTGCCCTTTCAAGGGTAACACTCACAGAGCCACCCTTTTTCCAATGTTGTGTGTTCCAACTCGCATGCGATCTTTTTTTCATGCCATCCAGATGTAGACATTTTCCTCCAATTCTTCTTCAGATACATTATTATCTAACCTCATATTAGTTCTCCTAACTTATTCAAATGCTTCAACCATGGTGTATCAACTCCTATCTCATGCTCTCACAGATGGTGCACTATGCTTTCACACACATGGTGCTATGTACTCTTGGTGTAGCTTGTTTTCTTTAGTTGTCGTGCTATGGTTTCATTTATGGTTTCTTTCTTAGACATGGTGTGATGGTTTCTTATATGGTTGCGAAGGTCATACACATTAAGTATGATCTAATAACACTTCATAACTTTAATAATTTTATTATTTTCCTCGTTGTACCATGGGGGACATAATTTTCCTTTAGATAAGTGTCGTCACATCTTGGGTCAAGTTTTACTACTAGGGATTTAGTTGAGGTAGATTACTTCATATCTTAACCATACTTAACACTTTCCATTTTTTTCCCTTTTCACTTCCATTCTATTCATAAAATAAACCATTCCCGCTCATGATTGACTTATCAAATGTAATTTAGCAAGGTCCGACAAAGCAAATAAAGACTCCATTGTATACAAGCCTAAGTCAAATAAAGCCAAAAAGGCTAGAGATGAAGAGCGGATTAAAAAAATAAAAATCCAAAAATAATAACGCTAGAGCTACGCCACCTGATTAAAAGGTCCTTACCCCTAAGTATTATGCTTATTAATGCATATCTAAAGAAAGGGCCAAGAAATTGAAGAAATAAATAAAGGAAAATGATATTAAAGGGGTATTAAAACAAAGTGCCAAGGTGGAAACTCTAAGCTAAATGCTTCCTCTTAAAGGCTTACATATGGAATTAATGAAGACTCCTATCTCTTGAAAGATAGTTGGGAAAGACATAATACCTTCACATCATCATACATGACTTTGAGAGTCAATACATGAAATTTCCCCTTCTCCTTCCCCTTCCATAAATTATCCATCATATTTACCTATTTCTAACTCAATGATCTAAGAAATACCTTTTGTCTTAGGATTTGTCACATGTAATAAGGGTTACAATTGTCCCCTGATGGTAAAACTTATACAAATATTAAAATTAAACTAAAGTTATGATGTTTCTAGAAGAGATCACTTGTGCACTACCTAATTACTTGTATAATGGGGCTTGACTCACCACTATGAGTGTGTACCTTGCATTGGGATCTGTGTACATGCATCGGGGATGGAATCTATGCCCTGGGATCCATGTACAAGCATCAAGGGTGAAATTTGTGCCTTGGGATCCATGTACTATGCCTCGATATTAATGTACTTGCTCTGAGATTCGTGTACCAACATATATACACATACATCTAGATTGGGATCTGTGCCATTTTTATTAGAATCCATGAAAATGCATTAGGATACATTTCACTGCATTGGGACCTGTGATAGTGCATTGGGAAATGAAAATGACTCCAAATCATCATCATGTACCACATGGACCATTTCTAGAGGGTGCAATTGCTTTCTTGGACATATATTCCCACACGTGTGGCTTATTGTGTCTTGTTGACCACACTTGTGAGGTTATTGATGTTGTTGGGGTCAATTACGAGGTTGTTACAGCTTGTTATGAGTTAATTAAGGTGGTTATCACTCTTTTTGATCACTCATTTTATGGATCACCTCATTCCTAGTGTCACATATGCTAGTGGTAGTTATCTTCTTGTGGAACACACCTCTTATTGGTTGACTAGTCTTCTACACCATGTGATTTATTCCTTGCTTCACAGAGGTGGTTAGGACGATGCACTTGTTCTTGGGATACTTTTTGATCATGCAAATTACTTAGGATGATATTGTTAGCACTCATTTAGGAGGGCACACCATTTATTGGATTATTTTATTGGCTCGTGATGGTTTTAAACCATGGTTTTAATATAACACACATTATTAAGGAGTTGTTTCATGCCAACCCACATATTTTGTTGTATTTCTCTCTAAGTTTGTTGGAGACTTTCTATTTTGGGCATGGCGACTTCTAGATCTAGATTATTTTATTCATGAGTTAGTTGAGGTTTTCTATTATATAAGAGACCTCTTTGCAATGTCCCTTTCCAAACAGGAGCTCCAAAGAAGAGGCTTAATGGTCTAAACTGCCCCGTTAGACTATAGCCAGGGCCAAATAGGGGTAAACAGGGTTACTAGAGGTCACTCCAGTCACAGGTGTTATATTCGGAAAGTGGCATTGAACTAAAAAGGGTTAAAAGCGTTTTTAAGTCATTATGAGCTAAAAATAGAAGTCAACAGTGAATTAGGGTTTCAACAGTGATTTAGGGTTTTGGAAGTCAACAATGAATTATGGTTTCAACATGATTTAGGGTTTTGGAAAGCTGTAAAGGAAGGGTCAACGACCTAATTCATCATTATGCAGATTATGACTTGTCATTGAGGAGAAGAGGTGCATCTCAGGAGAGATAGTTCAGTGTATTCCAGGAGGAAGACACTAGTTGGCTGATTTCGGTGTTGAAAGACACACCCTAGTCACCGAGGATATCATCCAGGTATTCCATCATTCTTCATTGATTCCGTAGTGATCCCATATTCCGGGTATTATCTTTTATTTGCTTATTTTTATTCTGGCTAAGATCCTTTTGTCTTTTGATCTAGCCGTGTGTTGTTATTTTATTTAGCCGTAGTTGCTTATTTGTATTCTGGCTAAGATCCTTTGTCTGTTGATCTAGTCGGTTATTGTCAGTTTATTCAGCTGCATTCGACCATTTTGTAATCCACAGAGATATCATAATACAAACTTTGCAGTCCTTTGTCACGTTTATTATTTGTATGATCATTTATATGTTGTAAACCTTTGATCCTACACACACATTAGCAGCGTTTCCTAGACTAGCCAAGTCAGGAACATTACAATGGTATCAGAGCTTTAGTCCTGCCAGCCTGTGACTAAAGATAATGAGTGCAACATAAGACCCAGAGGGTTGTGAACACAAAGGTGACGAATATGTCACTTACAATAGGCATCAGGAAAGAAGGCATAGGCCTGATTTTCCCCCTTTTCCTCCTAGCTCAGAGGAAGAGGAAGAGGCACAGAAAGAAGCAGAGAGAAGGGTGGAGCGTGAGGTTGAGCGTGAGGTAGAGAGGATGATAGGAGACATATATGAGCGACCAGAGGGCAGTGGCAAGGCCCCCTTAGATCCAGAGGCAGATTTCATGCAGGTTATCAACGATATGTTAGCTAGTCAATGGACCATGTCTCAGTCCTTGGCATAGGTGGTTGATAGATTGGCTAGAGTGGGCACCCCAGATACACAAGTCCCGCATGTAGCACAGGGGAACTCGGGAGAAGGTAGTAGACCCCAGTCACATTCTCACACATACATCTCTGTGAGTAGGATTCCTAGACCCTTGTTTCCCAGTTTCCAGAGGGCACCCCTGGTAGCATCACCACCACTGATAGCACAGAGGCCACCCACTCATGCCGACGACATTGCATAGTATAGGAGGGAGTATGCAGCATTGGGTCGTGACTTCCATCAGGAAATGACCTTAGTCGAGTACTGTGGACTCAGACTCAGGAACCGCCCCAGAGAGACGTAGAGGGGAGGACCACAAAAGTAGTAGGGGAATAACCTCGATTTCATTCGAAAAGTTGGGAAACTCACCATCCCTTCTTTCGACGGATCGTCCAAATACACCACCAGAGCTTGGGTACAAAAGCTAGACACATATTAAAAGCTCAACCAGATGACCGAGACAGAGGCCATCAGTTTTGTGACCTTACACTTGGAGGGTGAGGCACATGATTGGTGGTATCATGGACTGGTGACATTGGGTCTTAGTCGCATCACCTTCTATAGGGACTTTACAGATAGGCTCATGGACAGGTTTGACAGGAAGGATCCTGAGATACACTTGAGTTTGAGCATCACCTGACAGGGGGTTTGAGCACACCATTGAGTTGGAGGAGGGGGCCAAACCTATGATCAACCCCCCCTATCATCATCCTAGGAGTTTCAAGGATGAGATAGAGAAGGCAATCAAGGAATTGTTGGGGATGGGACACATCAGACCGAGCAACAACCCATTTAATTCTTCAGTTGTCTTAGTTCTGAAGAAGGATGGCACCATGCAGATGTGCATTGATTACTGAGACTTGAACAAGAAAACCATCAAGAACCGATACCCTATCCCACACATTGACGAGTTGATGGATGAAATGCATGGGGCAGTTTTCTTCTCAAAAATTGATTTACGCTTTGGATATCATCAGATCAAAATCTGAGAGAAGGACATAGAGAAGACGACATTTCGATGTCATTTTGGACACTTGGAGTTCTTGGTTATGCCATTTGGGATAACCAATGCACTCACTACATTCCAGTCTTGCATGAACCATATATTCAGGGATCAGTTAAGGAAATCAATCTTGGTTTTCTTCGACGATATCTTGATCTATAGCTGGTCATGGAAAGAGCATATGAGGCACCTGGATGAGGTATTGAGCATCATGGAGGCACAATCATTATATGCCAAAGAGTCCAAGTGTGAGTTCGGTATGACAGAGCTGATTTACTTAGGCCACATCATCAATGCACAGGGGGTACAGGTGCACCAAGAGAAGATCAGGGCCATTCTAGATTGGCCGACGCCCAAGAATGTGATAGAATTGAGGAGCTTCTTCAGGTTGTGCAGCTATTACATGCGGTTAGTCTGGGGTTTTTCTCATCTTGGAGCACTACTGATAGATCTTACCAAGCATGGGGCCTTCATCACATGAAGGAAGTCATGGGCACTTGTCCAGTGTTGGCACTACCAGACTTCACCTTGCCATTTGTACTAGAGTGGGACGCATCCGACGAAAAGATCGATGCAGTTTTGATGAAGGGAGGACACCCCATTGTATTCGAGAGCCGAAAGCTTAGTCAACCTAAGAGGTTGTACTCCATTTATGACAAGGAAATGTTGGAAATCATGCATGCCTTGACCAAGTTCAGACAATATTTGGTGGGCAACAAATTCGTGGTCAAGACCGATCACAACAGTTTGAAGTATTTCCTTGAGCAGAAGGACCTCAGTGAGTGCCAATAGAAATGGGTGATAAAGGTACAAGCATTCAACTTTGACATAGAGTATGTCAAGGGGAAGAAGAACATTGTAGCCAATGCACTATCGAGGAGACCTACGGCATGTTCTTTGATGGAGATTTCAGCAGATTGGAAATTCCACTTGTTAGTGGAATATTTCAAGAACAAGTTCGCTTGTGAGGTGATGGATGGGCAGATACAAGATGACCGGTATAGGGTCATTGACGATGTCATATTTTACAAGGATAGATTCTACTTGGTGCCAGATTTAGGGCTTAAGAAGAAGATCCTCACCGCAGTTCATGATTCACCTCTAGCAGGCCATCATGGGTTTTTCAAAACCTACAGACAGATCAGAGAGAGGTTCTCATGGAAGGGCCTCAAACAAGACGTTATGAGACACATAAGTGAGTGTGTGACTTGCCAACAGAACAAGTCAGAGCATGCTCTTTCAACAGGGCTACTTTAACCACTCCCCATTCCAGAGAAGAAAAGGGAGAGTATATCTATGGACTTCATCATAGATCTACCCAAGGTCCAAGGTAAGGACTGTATCTATGTAGTGGTCGACAGATTGACCAAGTTTTCTCACTTCTATGCCCTACCGACAAAGTACAACGCAATTCAGGTATCCAAGCTTTTCTTCATGGAGGTCTTCAGACTTCATGGGTTGTCGAAGAACATCGTCAGTGACAGGGACAATTGGTTCATAGGGACATTTTGGAGAGAGTTGTTTTTGTTGGTGGGGACATAGTTGACACCTAACACCATCTATCACCCTCAGACAGATGGGTAGACCAAGATTTTCAACAAGTGAGTTGAAGGGTATTTGAGGAACTATGTAGGGGGACAACAAAGAACGTGGGTAAAGTGGTTACATTTAGGAGAACATTGCTACAACACCACCTTCCACATGTCCATTGGTATGACACCCTTTCGAGCATTGTACGGATATGATGCTCCCACTTTGGTAGACTTGGTATTCAGGGAGAGAAGAGCTCCCAAGGCCATGGATTGGATCATAGAGAGTCATGAGGTTCTCAAGTTATTGAAATAAAACCTGTAGATGACACAAAACCGACAAAAGATAAGTGCGGACAAGCACATGATAGAGCGCAACTTTGAGGTTGGAGATTTGGTTTTCTTGAGACTCCAACCCTACAGACAGTCATCTATGAAGAAGAGTGGGGATAAGAAGCTGAAGCCCAGATTTTATGGTCCTTACAGGATCATGCGCCGAGTAGGGGAGGTTTCTTACGAGCTAGAGATTCCAGAGGGGAGAAAGATTCATAACGTGTTCCACGTGTCTTTCCTAAAAAAGGCAGTGGGACAATTCATTAGCACATCAGAGGAGCTTCCCCCTTTGGATGAGGAGGGATAGTTGGAGTTAGTTTCAGAGGAGGTTTTGGAGTTTCGGGAGTGGAAACTGAGGAGCAGGGTCATTAGAGAGTGTTTGATCAGATGGAGAGGGCTTCCAGTAGAGGATGCTACTTGGAAGAGTGAGTAGGTGTTGCAACACCCTGGATTGGTATTGCTTGAGGACAATAAATTTTGGGAAGGGAAGACTGTAATGTCCCTTTCCAAATAGGAGCTTTAGAGAAGAGGCTTAATGGTCTAAACAACCCCGTTAGACTATAGCTAGGGCCAAAGAGGGGTAAACAGGGTTACTAGAGGTCACTCCAGTCACAGATGTTATATTCGGAAAGTGACATTGAACTAAAAAGGGTTAAAAGTGTTTTTAAGTCATTATGAGCTAAAAATAGAAGTCAACGGTGAATTAGGGTTTCAACAATGATTTAGGGTTTTGGAAGTCAATAGTGAATTAGGGTTTCAACATGATTTAGGGTTTTGGAAAGCTATAAAGGAAGGGTCAGCGAGCTAATTCATCATTATGCAGATTATGAATTGTCATTGAGGAGAAGAGGAGCATCTCAGGAGAGATAGTTCATTGTATTCCAGGAGGAAGACACGAGTTGGCTGATTTCGGTGTTGAAAGGCACACCCTAGTCACCGAGAAGATCATCCAGGTCTTCCATCATTCTTCATTGATTCCGCAGTGCTCCCATATTCTGGGTATTATCTTTTAGTTGCTTATTTGTATTCCAGCTAAGATCATTTTGTCTTTTGATCTAGCTGAGTGTTGTTATTTTATTCAGCTGCAATTTCTTATTTGTATTCCATCTAAGATCCTTTGTTTGTTGATCTAGTCGGGTATTGTCAGTTTATTCAGTCGCATTCGACCATTTTGTAATCCACAGAGATATCATAATACAAAATTTGCAGTCCTTTGTCGCGTTTATTATTTGTATGATCATTTATATGCTATAAACCTTTGATCCTACACACACATTAGAAACATTTCCTAGACTAGCCAAGTCAGGAACATTACACTCTCACTCATTTGAATCTAGTTGGAGAATAAGTGGATTATCTTCCTAATTTGTTGTCTATCTTGGTTTATCTTGAGGATTTTTCTTGTTTAAGGCTATCAAGAGTGTTTGCATGTAACATGTTTTATTAGATGAAAGAGCTAGCAAAGGGCCATAGGGAGAAGAAAATTGCTACAATTGAAGGAGCTTGTGAGTTAATTACTTGATAATGTGTTGTAGTCTTTAGCTACTTATTTTTGGACCTAGGACATTGAATCTATCAAATTTCCATTTCTAGTACTTGTTCTAAGGTACGATAGGGGTTACCCATTTTCTACTTAGAAGATATTTGAAAGAAATATTCTCCCCATTGGGAACTTGAAGCATCCAAGTATCTATGATGGGAATTTACCAGGTACACTTAATGACTGCTTAGAATCCCAAGGTCCAATACAAGGAGAAAGCGTCAAGAGAGGCAAAGTGTGACCCCACAACCCAAGTGGAAGCTAGGCACTGGTCTTCTTCATTTTCTTTATCCACCACCTTGTAACTTTTAATTTTCCCTCTTTCTTTGTTTTATTTACAATCTAGGGTTTAATTTGTTTATTTCTAGATCTAGAATGCATCTTCAAGTCCTTTATCCTAACATATTATATCTAGTTAGATTTCAAGTTCATCTGGCAAACCACCTTGCTTTTCATGATTAATCATTAATAAGTTTGCATATACATGGGATTTAATGGTTTAATTTCATATTTTGTGGATGTATCTAATGTAAACAAAATAAATAGTCCGAGGTGTTGCCTCTAAAGGCCAAATGATGTCATGTTTTTTTTGTCTATCTTTGAAATATAAAGTGTTGGAATTCACCATTGAGGGTTTAGTGATATATCGAACATACATTGATAATAGTTTCTTGAAACTTCTTACTTTATTTGTGCTCTAATTCACACTAAGGATCAAATCAATGCAAATAAACCCTGAACAATTTGACCATTAATCCTAACAATTCACTTTTGGAATTTATTATTGAATGAGGGTTTCACACATTTGGAATTTTCATTGTTGATTTATTTCAATGGTTGAGAGGTTAATTGTTGATGTGTCATTTATTTTCATAAAATTGAACATGATTTATGATCTAAAACTATCTAAGAACCAAATAAATGTCTTAAAAATCTCAATGACTTGGTCTTTAGGTCTAACATTGAGATTTTCTTTGACTTGGAACTATTTTTCTGCATTCTGATGGTTTGAAATTAGATCTATAATATTTTTTATTTTAGGGTTTAAAAAAATGATCATGCACAAGTTATCCAACGTTTGAAGTAGATATTTTCTCTAACGCACACCAATGCATTAGATAGATTTCTATTTATGTTAAAATGACTAGCATCTAGTGTTGGGTTGTTATATTCTTTGTAGTGAAAGTCTAGTCGAGATGAATCGAATGATTTTCGAAGTCGAGGTAGATCGACAATAGGTCGAAGTCGAGGTAGATTGACAACAAGTCGAAGGTCGAGGAAGTCCACCTGGTAAATTTGAAGTCAAAGATATCGACGACAAGTCAACCGACAAGAGGTCGAAGTGTGGGCGTGAGACGACCGACTAGAGACCAAATGAAGGCCGTCTGGTAAAACTAACTTGGATTCGACTGTAACATATTCTCATGATTTGCGAGATTTGTAGCCAATGATATGCATGGATATATAACTATTTTTGGGCGCCAATCTTTAATTTTTTTCCTGTTGTAAATCCTATAAAAAGGTGTGTTGGAAGGTCGTAAAGGCTGTTGTTGTAGGTGATCATAGAATACACTTTTTCAGGTTAATGCATGTGTAAGTGTAGTGTTGGTTGTGGAGCCTGATTATCTTCCTGATGCAGAGGTCCTTTGCTTTTAGCCGTGTCTATACCCCATGAAGTATTTACACCCCAGAAGTATGTACACTCTTCCACGCGGGGGAGTGCAGAGGGGGGGTACCCCCTCTGCGGGGTCCATCCCCCCGGCTGGGGGCAAGCGGCCCCCCAGTGGGGGTTCGGGGGCGAAGCCCCCGACGCAAAAATTGCCTTATAAAAGTATATTGTAATTTCATTGTAAATCTGGACCGTTCATTATAAGGTCGCAGATCTAATGGTAGAGATTATGTTAGGGTTTTTGCCCTAGAAGGCAACCCTCTTTTATGAGGGAAATGTATTGCAGCTATGTACGAGGGTGAATATTGTATTCTGAGAGAGGATACTATGAGAGAAAGAAGAGGAAGTTACAACGGGTTTTTGCTGTAGGTTGTATCCCTTCATTTGCTGGATAATAATAAAGGAAGGACCTGGAAATTTCTCTGGTGGACGTAGCCCACACTGGGTGAACCACACAAATCTGTGTCTCTCTTGTATTGTGTGTCTTCTGTGTTTTTGTTTTTGCATTTGTTTTATTTTATTGCTCCGCGGTCCTGTTTTTCTAACAATTGGTATCAGAGCGTAAGGTAACTCGCAGGAAAAGAGGGTTCCTGGTTCGA
>ML782554.1:536548-559647 GCA_009831015.1 Picea engelmannii | reverse complement strand
AGGACCTGGCAATTTCTCTGGTGGATGTAGCCCACACTGGGTGAACCACGTAAATCTGTGTCTCTCTTGTATTGTGTGTCTTCTGTGTTTTTGTTTCTGCATTTGTTTTATTTTATTGCTCCGCGGTCCTGTTTTTCTAACATGTAGGTTGTTGGTCATGCATATGTAAGCCGAATTGGTTATAGGGTTGTTCTTGCCCGTGCAAGAGGGAATGATGTTGATTGTGTCTTAGGTGTGGACCAAGGTTGGACATGTAACCTTTTATTCTGAATGAATAAGACAACAAGAGAGAAGAATGATCAAAGGAATGATGGTTTTCCCGGTTAAGGGTTTCCAGGGTAAAATATCGGTGTATTGTGTGATTTATTGTGTCATTT
Source organism: Picea engelmannii (assembly GCA_009831015.1). NCBI lineage: Eukaryota > Viridiplantae > Streptophyta > Pinopsida > Pinales > Pinaceae > Picea > Picea engelmannii. The sequence continues at coordinate 559,270 of ML782554.1, read as the reverse complement.
TCTTTCTTGATTAAATTCTTCTTCTCTTCTGCTAGGATTAGTGTGGAAATGTCCTTCATTTCCTGACATGTGGTATCAGAGATTAAGTCTTCCCTAAAAAGTGAGTTATCAGAACGGTGTATTTCTTTGGTGAGTATATTAGATCTTGATCTGCAAATCTTGAATCTGAGAACTAAGCCCTAGATAAAGTAAGAGTCGCCAGTCATAAATTGTTTTAAAGACCGCGATAAAGAATGGATAGGAGTTCCATAATAGAGATAGAAATATTCAATGGCCATAATTTTGAGCTTTGGAAGCTTAAAATGGAAGATCTTCTTATGGACCGAGAAAAATAGACAACGGTTTGTCCAGGTATCCATCCGACAGACATGTCGACGGAAGAATGGGAGAAACCCAAAAGAAAATAAATAAGTACGATATGGATTTGTATTTCATATTCGGTGCTACTGAATGTCCCTGGTGAAGATTCAACCAAGAAACCGTGGGACAATCTGGGAAGCTTGTACCATTCAAAATATTTGGTAAATAAGTTGTTTCTTAGAAAGAAACTGTATCTTCTGAGGATGAGTGATGGAAGTTCAATGACTGAGCATTTAAATGCGTTTAACATCATGTTAAGTCAGTTATCATATATGGATATAAATATCACTGATGAGGAGAAGTGTATCAACCTATTATGTTCTTTTACAGACTCCTCAGATAGCTTAGTTGTGGCTATTGGGAGTAATACAACCACACTAGCACTAGAGGACATGGTTGTTTCTCTACTATCAAAGAAATGAGAAGAAATAACATGGAAGGATCAATCAAAGATGCTCTGGTAGTGAGAGGTCGATCGATAGATAGATATAAATGCAAATTCTTCGGCAGAAAGTTCAAGTCAAAGGATAGATATAAATCCCCAGTTCAGTCGACACGAATATGCTAGAAATGCAGTAAAGTTGGGCATTACAAAAAGGACTGTAAGTCAAAGGCAACAAAAGGCCGAGTTGGATCTGATGAGAAGAAATCGACTGAGAGAAAGACAACCTTAAAGAAGGGAGGTGATGTGTACGTACCACACAAATGATGGAAATTTTTTACATTGCACAGTTTGTTTCAGAGTCTATTCATGAACAACTTAAATATTTTCCTTTGAACTGAGATTTTTGTTTCGAGTTGTATTTGGTTTACTTGTTCCTTTTTTAGAGAAAGAATGAATTTCATAGTTTATATGTAGAGACTGAAAATGAAGTTGGAGAGCCTACCTTAGTCATTCATTGGACCAACCTAGTCATAAGTAAACCTCAAAATGTGTGTTTTTTTTGTTTATGTAAATTCATTCATGTCTATATTTTATACTCTTTTTCATGAGTAGCATACCCCCATAATTCTCCCAGAGATTAAAAAGTTGTTGTATGAATCTTCAGAAACTCAATTGAGAGATTGGTTCCTTTTCAAAGAACATACAAATATAAGAATGTATGGTGCAGAGGTTAAACCTTTTAAACTACCACGTTTCTTAACCATGTGAATTTTTGCTTTAGAATTCATAAGGAAAAGTCTTAATGTTGATGAGGTTCATTTTATTCCTAGAAGAAAAAAGACTAACTTTAAGCCCAAAAGGGAGGTTGGACCTTTTATTGTGCATAGCAGGTCAACATTGTAGGTGTTGGAAACAATGTTACAAGAATTAGGACTTGAACAAGGGAAAGCTTGGAAATATGACTCTTTAGGGGTTATTAATAACAAAAGGTTGGAGCTTGATATTTCAGCATATAATCATCAAAGCAAACCCAATCTTGAATATATCAGGAATTTGGATAATTGGAAGGAAATACAAAATATTCTTCAAGGACAAACATCGAAAGAGGTTCAATCAACTCATGAAGCAAATATTGACACACCTCTACAACAAGAAAAGACATTGAAAATGAGTCATAAATGGGAACTTCAAGATGATCTGGATACAGAAAAAGGACAATCAAGCAAAAAATCTAGAACTGAAATGATCATAGATGATGGTCCAGAGAAAGAAGCTCAACCCGAGACAGTAACATTGGAAAAGATTCAAAAATAAGTTGTGTACTCAATAGACACTCTTCCATCAATATTCACGAAGCCACTAAGAGAAGGGTCTACAAATGTCAAGCCATAAAGTGTATTTTCCCAATATGATGATATGAAAAACATGAATGAACAAATTAAACAACTTTGGAACCAAAAGTTGAATCAAGATTCTCCAGATACAAGATTGTTATCTGGAATCAACCTTGAAAAATGAAGCTTGAATTTGAAAATATTAGAATCATTTGGTCCAATGATTCAAGGAAATAACAACTATAAGGAAACTAACTTTTCTCTAAATCTTGATGACATTCCATTAATAGACAAAATGGGCCTACATAATCAGACATGGAAACGATCAATATAAATATTTTGAAGACTACTCTTAGCTTACAAACACTGCGGAAAATGAATAACCAACTTAAACAACAGTTGAAGCAGGAGCAAACAATTTCAAGAGTGAAGCATATGGGAATAGATGATTTAGAGAAAAAAATAGTTAAAGTAATAGATCATGCTACAAATGAAGAACCTATTCAAAATATGGTGAGTGACAAAGATAATGAAATTGCTATTTTGAAAAAGTGATTAAACTTAAAAGATGTGGATCATGTACAAACCTGAGAGCTTTTGGTCATTCAGAAAGAAAAGGAAAAAATTGATTGAAGTCATAGCAAAGTTAAATGAACAAATTTTCTCTCTACAACAACAAATACAAGTACTTAAACAATGAATATCTTCATCATCTTCACATGTCACATTTGTAGGTAGTTCAGAGGAATTAGCCAGGGCATTGACTGATTTGAATACTAAAGAGATTCAACTAGGTGAATCAAGAAGGGAAATTTCAACTTATGAAACTGAGATCAATCTTTTGAAAGAGAATATTGGGGAAAAGGAAAGGCAACTCAAAAAGATACAGGGATCAAAAGAAAAATTGCAGGAAGAGTATGATACATTAAAGAACAAGCTTTCTGGAAAACCCTATTTAATGGGAGTGCGACATATAATTTGGGGTAAAATTATGAAACATGTCAATATGATGTGGAGATGATTTATAATAATGGAGGAAGAGGCTATCTTGGTCAAGAAGGTTGAAAAAGACATTGTAAAGGCTGAAAAAGAATTAGGAGACAAGCCTCAAGTTGCCAACAAAATCACCAGAGTTCTTAACTCCAAGACAAAAGAGGAATTAAACCAAATTGGAGTTAAAGATAGAACAAGTACAATTATGGAATTTGAAAAAGTTATTACTAAAAGGAACTTAATTCAACAAGTTCAACGTAAACTTGTTCACATTCAAAGAAATGTGCAATGGTATAAAAATCATTATAAAAAGATGGTGGAAATAGGTTTACCTTAATACAATGGTAAAAAATGATTTTTTCTCTCTTTGCCAGAATATCAACCATTATTGATCTCAGCAAGGGAAAATGTAAATGAATTCAAAGGATCTACTGGGATATTAAAAGTTCAAACCATTTTTGATCTTTTAGATTATGACTTATTTTTATTATGGCATTTGAGAAATCGATTCCAAACTACTCCAATGTATGAAGCATGTACCGAGCTGGAAAAAGCTTATAGAAGAATGACATCATGCAAATATCCTTCAAATCAAGAATGGGAGCAATTTGCACAACTCTAATGACTTGTCCAACAACATGGAGAAACATCATGGATTCCAAATCTGTTCCTTAAGTTTTGGGATTTAGTTTGTCTAGTTTTTGTACTTTCACTTAAGAATAGGAAAATGTAACCAATTTGGTTACAGACTTTGTATCTATAAAAGAATAATTGAAGAATGGAAGAGGGACCTCTCGAACTTGTATGTATTTGAAGACTTTTAAATAAGGATATCAATTTTCTGCATAAATAAATGAGATTATGTTTCTCATTTCCTTGAGTTATGTTCTTTCTATGTGTTTTTGCTCATGTTATCATAATTCATCTTCTTCAAACTATTGTGTTTAAGTTATGAATGGTTGCAATTTAGTACTAATTCTACTACAATTTATCTATTGAACATTTATTCAGGTATAAACTTTCCTCTATTATGTTGAAAGTAGAATAAGACCTACATCTGCATATGTGTTTATTATTCATTAATATATATATATACATTTCTTATTCCTACTATTGAAATTAAATTAAGATTTATCAAGATTATATACCTTACTTTATATCTCAATTTTGTTTACTTGCATTCTTCTTTTCATCTCTTGATTATTTATAAAGACTTAAAGAAAGAGATATTGCCTCTGTATTTTTTATGATTAGATTATTGAAATTTCACTCTTATTGAAAGGATGAAAAGCAATATAAAATTAAATTATCATTATATTGAGATGCGTATCATTGTTTTGTGAGCCTAGAACAAATATCAGGAACAACATATCTTTGGCACCATTTTCAGGGAACGAAATTGAAAGTGCATTTTCCCTATGGAATGAAAAAGATTAGATCGATTTTGCAGTGTGAACATAATTCAAACATCAAAAGGCTCTTCAAAAATTCACCTGACGACTCTACACTCTCAAGGACCTACTTATTTTTACTAGCGACTTCACTGCTTCAAAGCTAGAATTCAGGAGAAAGAATATCAGGTAGAACCCCCCAAAAAAACAAACAACACCTGTCCTGGATCCAGAAAATATCTTGAATCCTAAGGGGTATGAAAGAAAAACTTTTTCATCAGCAGGTAAGGTCTATCAGGCCAAAACTATTCAATCTAAGATTACTGCTTCTGAAATAAAAGTTAATATTGTTGAACCTAAACTAGCAACATCTAAATTTGAAGTTGGTTCATCCAATATTCATACTAAAACTTTTGAAGAAGTACTTAATATTGATGAAACAATAGCTAGTGATGTTAGCTCTTCCAAGACATAAATTTATGAAACAAAAATTTCCTTCATTGATTCACATATTAGTACTCCACATATAAAATCAAAAAGTTTTGAGATTGAGCCTATCAAGTTTAAATTATATGACTTGAAAGATAAAATTCAATCTTCAGACGAAATCATTTTTGGAGACAAATCTTTCCATTTGAAGGAATGTATAATTTAGAGGTTAATGAAGAATCACTAGTACATGGTCTTATTTATCATGGGCCTAATTTTAGCTTTCTTGAACCAAGGGTTTCTATCCCTGAATTTGCAGAAGATTATTCTTCATATTTTGACTCTTCTACTGTTATATCTCCCATTTATTCTGATCAATGCAAAGAAGAAAATACTTCCTTTCAAATATTACTTGAAGTTTCTTATTCAACTACATTGAAGTATTCTTCGCCTTATTACTATCTTACTAATATTTGTCGCTATTTCCCTGAAGCAATCAAAACCTTAACTGAACAATCTTTATAGATTTTTGATAATTTACATTTTGAATCTCACATCCCATCTCCAAAACCAAGCATGGATGGCAATATCGATCAAGGGAGTGCACAAGGAAACCCGCCACCACCACCTCCTCCCAGAGTATTTAATAAAGTAGCTTCTAGGTATGCTCCTTTGGTATTACCTGCTAATCTAAATGATCTCCCTGATAATTATGTTAAAAATTTACCCAAATTCAATGGAGAGAATGTTGTGACAACTATAGAACATTTGGTATTCTTTGAATAATTTGTTGATGTGACTAGAATAGAACATGAGGACGTATATATGAGGCCTTTAGTACAAATATTTGAGGGAGAAGTAAGACTCTCGTTTAGGAGATTACCTCCTAATTCTATTGATTCTTATGAAGCCTTAGAAGATGCTTTTCTTATACAATGGGGGGGGGGGGGGNGGGAGAAATACCATTTATATTATTTGACTAAGTTTGGGGCACTAAGGAAAAAGAACAACGAGTCCGTATCATATTTTCTTAAAATATTCAATAAAACATGCAAAAAAATTCCTATTGATGTTAAACCATCACAACCTGTAGTAGCCTTTGACCCAGACTTTGCATTACTGTTAAGAGAAATAAGGTCAAGAACATTAGTTGGAATTAAAGAGGATGCAACAAAAATTGAATCTAAATGCTAACATAAGGAAAATTAAAAAATAAAGCTAAAACTGGAGCTAGGAAAAATAAGAGATTTAAGGATCAAGGAGGGCCATCAGGCTCTAGGAAAGATATTCAAGATGAAAAAATTAATGAAATGACCAAGTTAATTAAATATTTATCAAATAAGTTGTATAATATGGAGATGGAGAGGGTTAATTCTGAACACAATATCAAAAATCCTAATTAGTTTAGGAGAAATGTCAACACTAACCCTCAAATTCAACAGATACCTCCTAGAAATGATGATCATAAAATTAAAGTGCCCTTTAAAACTGAAAATCTGATAGATGATGAGGAAGAAACAAAAGAGGAACTCAATTTGGTTGATGATGATGAAAGTAATCCAAACGTTACCCAAGAGGAGTATGAACAATCTCTCAGTTTTGGACACATTTTGATGAAGATAATATAAATAATCTGGACAATTCATCTTCTCAATATAGGTTGTTTGTTGATGCAATTCATGCTGAATTATATAACAAGTATGATTTGAGGCCAAGATCAAAGAAATTTGTTGATCAAAATTCACCCAAGAAAATACTAACCAGGGATAAGAGCAATGAAGTTTTAGTTTCAAAACGACCCATAGATCATCCAAAAGTTAAAACTCAGCCTATAACCAAAATTCAGGTAGCAACCAAAGAGAAAGAGACTGAACCAAAGGAGCCTGAAAAATCTGTTGGAACCTTTAATTTGGAACATGAAATAAATAAGATCAAAATTCCAGTTCCTCTAGTTGAGTTAGCAAAGAATACTGGGTATAAAAAATAGATTTCAAAAATCATTACTTTTTCTGATTCTAAAGTTAACTCATATATCATTACTCTTCAGGAGGAATGACCAATAGTCATGTTTGGAAAAAATATGGAAGATAATGGTGATTCTGTGGCACCTTTTTACATTTCTTTAATTGTTCATGATCACCTTTTGCATAACTATATGTTGGAATTAGGAGTGCCACACAATATTATGCCTAAAGTTATTATGGAAAATTTGGGTTTACAGATAACTAGACTATATCGAGACTTGTATTTATTTGATTCTAGAAAAGTAAAATGTCTTGGTATGATTGAATATTTGGTGGTAAATTTAGCCCAAATTCCTTCCAAAAGTATTTTAATGGTTATTTTTTTGGCAGATGTACCTTCTAAGTATGTAATGATTCTTTCTAGATCCTAGAGTAGTAAGTTAGGGGGATGTTTGCCACAATTCCAGTTTTTGGTGGGCATTTCACTAGGTTATATAGAGAAACTAAAATGGATTATACAATTAGAGATTCACAACACCCTCATAATTACCCAGTGTATGTTGCAGATCAAGATTTGGGAAATTATATACTATCTGTAACTAGTGAGTTTGAATCTTGTACATAATTGGAACAGTTTGTTGAGAATAATGAAAATCAATAAATTGAACAGGGAATTTGGAAAATGTATTTTGATTGTGCCTCATCCTTTGAAGGAGCATGGGTTGGCATAATGTTTGTTTCACCATCAAGAACTAAGGATATTTATTTTTATTATAGATTAGAGTTTGAAACTGATGCTTCAAATAATGTTTGTGAATATGAAGCCTTGGTTATAGGATTAGAAGAAGCAAGGAGATTAAAGATAAAACATTTAGTAGTTTTTGGAGATGTCAAACTTATTGTTAGACAAGTGAAGCAAATTTATCAAGCCAAACATCCTAGGATGAGGGCTTATAGAAATATTGTGTGGGATCTTATTGATAATTTCCTTCTATCTTTTAATATCATTGCAATACCAAGGTTGGACAATATGTTAGCTAATGCCCTCACTGTTGCAGCCAATACCTTTAGGCCTCCAAGCACCCCTCATCTAAAATATAAAATTGAAATGCGACATAGACCTTCTGTTCCAGATAATATAAAACATTGGAAGGTCTTTGTAGATGACCAACATATCAATTTTTTTATGGAAATGGTAGATCAGTTCGTTGGATTCAATATAGATGAGAAAAAACAAAATGATCCAAAATGGAAACAAGGTGAGAATCATACTGATCAATAATTTCATGATAGGATTGTTGGTCAGAAAATGTTGTTATTAAAAAAAATCAAATCCCAAAGGAATTGATTCCATTAGAAATAATTTTTGACCAAAATGATATTCATGTTAATTCTTCTTCAGTGCAACCACAATTAGAGGAAGTAGAAGATTGCAATATTGGATCAGAGGAAAAGCCTAAATTCATCAAATTGTCTAAGTATCTGCCTCATGAATATAAACATAAGTACATTGATCTTCTCAAAGAATATGTTGATGTTTTTGCATGTTCTTATGAAGATCTCAAAACTTATGAAACTAGTATTATACAACATAAAATTCCTTTGAAACCTGGTTTAAAACCTTTTAAACAAAATATTAGGTAGATTAATCCTCTTTTTCTTCCTATGATCGAAAAAAAAGTTAAGAAATTACCGGATGCCAAAATGATAATTCCACTCAGATATTCTACTTGGGTAGCTAATTTAGTACCAACCAGAAAGAAAGACGGGGAGATTAAACTTTGTGTAGATTTTCAAAATCTCAAGAGAGCTTCATTAAAAGACAATTATCCTCTCTTGGAGATGGATCATGTTTTAGAGAAAGTTTTTGGAGCAAATAGGATTTCCATGATAGATGGTTTTTCAGGGTACAACCAGATTACAGTCCATGATGATGACTAATAAAAAACTATTATCACAACACCTTGGGGTACTTTTATGTATGATAAAATGCCTTATGGACTAATGAATGTAGGTGCAAATTTCTAGAGAGAAATGAACATTGCATTTGTTGGAGAAAAAGATAAGTTTGTAGTTATTTATCTTGATGATCTAACTTTGTTTTTAGATTCTGATCAAAGTCATTTGAAGCATTTAAAACAAACATTTGAAAAATGCAGGAAGTATGGTCTATTATTAAACCCTAAAAATCTCATTTTTCTATGAAGGAAGGAAAATTGCTCGGCCATATTGTTTTAAAGGATGGAGTTAAGATTGATCCCAAAAGAGTGGAAGCCATTCAAACAATAATTATTCCTAGAAACAAGAAAGAAATTCAAAGTTTATTAGGTAGAATAAATTTCTTGAGGAGGTTTATGCCTAATTTTTCTGAAATTGTGAAAATTATTACACATATGCTTAAGAAGAATTCCAAGGTAAAGTGGACTACATAATCAAGAGCTTCTTTCGATCACATTAAGAAAACTTTAGGAGAAGCTCCTATTTTGGTAAGTCCTAATTTTCCTAAATATTTTATGATATTCTCTTTTGCATCTGAAAATACAATAGTTGTTGTCTTGTTACAAAAAAATAGTGAAAATTTGGATCAACCAGTAGAATTCTTTAGCAAAATTATTAGAGAATATGAATTAAAATATAACATCCTTGAAAAACAAGCCTATGCAATGGTAAAAGCCTTAAAATCCTTCAGAACTTATGTTCTTCATTCTAAAATCATTGCATATGTACCAAACAATGCAACTAAAGATATTTTGGTGCAATATGATAGTGATGGTAAAAGAGGAAAATGATTAACGAAAATTTAGGAATATGATTTGGAAATTAAACCAACAATGTTTATTGAGGGTCAAGGACTAGCACGACTATTAGCTGAATGAAATCTTAAAGTCCTTGGAATTAATCATATTTTTGAAATATATGAAGATTCTTCTTTTATAGTAGAGGAAGCTGACATTCAACAATCTGTCAATACAATTAATAAAAAAAAATCTTCTTCCAAATGGTATCAAAATATCATCTTTTATCTTCAAAATATTCAATGTCCTCCAAATTTGACTCCACCTAAAACCAAATCATTAAAATTGAAAGCTGTTAAATTTTGTATTATGAATAAACAATTTTATTGGAGAGATCCACTAGATTTCTTGTTAAATTGTCTTATTGAATATGAAACCGAAAATGTGATTGATGAATTTCCTAAAGGAGTCTGTGGAGGTCATCATTCATGGAGGGATACTACATATAAAATCCTTAAAGTAGGATATTATTGGCCTAATCTATTTGCAAATGTAAGTGCTAAGGTCAGAGCTTGCAAAGAGTGCCAAATTTTTGGTGGAAGACAATACCTACCCTCTCTACCTCTATTAAAAGTAAAGGCTGAAGCTCCATTTCAACAGTGGGGTTTGGAATTTATTGGAGAAATTCATCCTCCTTCTAGTTCTCAACACAAATGGATTCTCACTGCTACAGATTATTTTTCAAAATGGGTGGAATCAATTCCTACAAAAATACAACTGATGCAGTAGTAATAAATTTCCTAGAAGAAAATATTTTAACAAGATTTGGTTGTCCAAGGAAAATCATCACAGATAATGCTCAAGCTTTCAAATCTATGGTTGTGATTGATTTTTGTCAAAAATATAACATAATTTTAGTACACTCAACTTCACATTATCCACAAGGAAATGGTCTTGCTGAATATTCAAACAAAATCTTAATGCGAATAATAAAAAAGGTTCTAGACAATATAAAACACAATGGCACATTCACTTGAAATATTCTTTATGGGCTAATAGGATTGGTACTAAAAAATCAATAGGTACATCTCCTTTTCAGTTGGTCTATGGAATGGATGTTACTTTTCCTATTAATCTTGCCTTGCCTGTTTTAAAGTTGTTTAATGAAGTAAATGAAGAACCTAATGATTTGACTAGAAGAATGAACCAATTGATTGAAGTACAACAAGTCAGAGATCAAGTTAATGAAAAATTTCAGGAATACCAAGACAAGATGAAATAAATTTTTGACAGAAAGGAAAAATAAATATTTTTTCTTCCAAGAGATTTGGTACTAAGATGGGATGCTAGGAGAGAAGATCCGAGAAAGCATGGAAAGTTTGATCCCTTATGGTTTAGACCATTCAAAATTGCCACCATTGAAGGATTTAATTTCTTTTCCTTACAAAATTTGGATGGAGAAATTCTGAGGTCTCCAGTCAATGGGAGATATTTGAAACATTTTATTGAATAGTTCAGTTTTTAGTCCATTTTTATTTTCCATTATAAATATCGGTTTGGATTGGATTTACATTGGTAATTTACTTTCAATTTTTATCTTGGTTGAATTAAGAATTCATTATATGAATTTTGATTCAATTGAGGCTTTATGTGATTTATTTATTCTTTAAAATTCTTCTGAAATTTGAAGAATTTAAGTTTTGTTTGATTGTAACTGTTAGTTTGTTTATTATATATAAATAAACTCATGATTGAGCATTTCTTTAGTTTTTAAATTCATTTTTACTAGTTTAAGTCAGTCTAGAATGGAATAAAGGAAAACTGAAACTAATTCTTTACTTACTTTATATTACTAATCTCTATAGAAATGATGGGAAAAGATTGATAGATAAACATTCAACATGCTATTTTTTACCAGTATGGTAAATAACTTATTTGATTCTCTATTTGGTACGAAAAGGTATATTCAAGGTAATTCCTTTGAAAAATTGTGCTTTGATATTAAATGATCACTAATAGTCTTCTCAAGAGATAAAATAAAAAGAAAGCTTTGATATATTTTTTTGCTCATAAGAAAAAAATATAGTTATTTTTGAAAAGCTATTAATTTCGGGGTTATCCTAGCATGTAGTCAGTTCTACTTTACTATTTTTTTTTTTTAATAGTTATCATCCCATAAGTCTTTTGAAATGCACCGATTGCTCCCATTCTACAACAATAAGTGAAATATCAAAGACAGATGGTGAAAGGAAATTAAGAAACTGGATTGCCCCCATCTTGTATAAAAATGAGATGGTGAAAGAAAATTCATGTAAATGATTGCCCTCATCTCAAAATTAATGAAATCAAGGTGAAAGGAAATTCAGAATTGGAGGATGCAAACATCTTCACCGGGGCTATGGATGCCTAGATGACAGTGAAACAATGTTTGTGATGACTATAATGAACTATAACTACACTTTTTATCAACCCTGTTATTATTCCTTTTCAAAATTCTCTGTATTATATCCAAATGAGTTCTTATTCAAGAAATGAACGAAATGGTTGTAATCTTGAGAAATGACAATTATCAGTTTGATCTTTAATATTTTATCCTTACTCATATTAATTACCTTAGATGGCTCCAGAGTAAACTTGGATAAATAATTTTTTATTAGCATGCTTGAAATTTAGAGTTAAGCATGTTTTAAGGTTAGATTGTCAATCATTCCCAAAATTTCTGATAGGAGGTTGTTTTTAAGAAGTAAAAAAATTTAGATTTTGTTTTATAAATTGAATTTTTATTTTGAAATTTGCAAAATAATGACTCCATTTACCCAATAAAGGCATTTGGTCTTCAGTTCTTTAGTGCCTTGGAGCCAATGTTAGGACATAGAATAAAATTTTATTTTCTTTTAATTAGATTAGTCTTGGTTGGATTTTATTGGTTTCTTGGAATAAAAAACATTTCGTTCTTTGTTTTAATTCAAAACAAATAAGTATTCCTATTAAACTTTGATTTTTTTTGGAATACTCTATTAGCCTTGTTATATATTTTTAGTTTTATTAGGTATAGTTTGTTATTTATATTTTTTAAATTAGGAAATTGTAAATATTTTTATGAATTAATTTTTGATTTATATGTATATAACCTTATTGTTATATGGTGACAAGGCGGGTGTAATCCAGTTCGTTGATCAAAAGGTAAGTGTGATCAACGATATGCACATATTAAAAGGGAGAGAAGGTTAACCAAAGTAACCCTGCACGTCATGACATCACAAGGAATACTACCTATGCGACGTGTCAAAATATCAATGCATCGCACGACTCGCTAAACCATTCTCAAAATCACTTGTCGCATTGGGTGTAGTGTAAAAAAGTAAAACCGCTTACCATTTTCCAAAACCAACGGTGTTAGGTAGGTAATTATGTTTTGCATTTAGATTAATTTGTGTAAATAATCTTGTTTTGATTGTTTAATCACATTTAGGTTTAAATAAGACAAAATATCGAAAAATGGTCTTTTGTTTTTATTCTCTCATTGGTGGACTATCACTGTTACGAGCACGAGAATCTTTGACGATAAGAATTTCTGATGAAAAGATCACCAACAAAACAAAGGGTTTTTGTTAGTCATCTTCCCAAGTAAGAGCCAAAGGTATTTTTTCCCTTAATCCAGTTATCAAAATGTCGAAATCACCAGTCTGAACCAAGTCAAAAACCCTTTTGAGCATAGAGATCTTTATAGAGGACAAAGACTCCCAGATCTTTGATCCTAGAGTTGCTTTCGATTTGTATGAGCTGCATAAGTTGGCCCAAACTAGGTATATGCAATTGAATGACTCTTTTAATGTTTATGGTTCGAACCTGGCTCAATTTCTTGTTCCAAAAGTTTATAATTTCCCATAATTCGTACATTGGTGTGCTCAAAGATACATTGTATCCACGAGAAGCCTAGTAAACAAGAATGCAAATTTATTATTTGATATCAGGGCTGATTCTATTTCTTAGATGCTTGGGGTTTCAGAATTCAACGATGGTGAAGTTATTAATGAAAAAACCCTGGCAGTTACTTTTAATTAGTTAAGCGTCCAAGAATGCCAATATTTCATTCAAACTTTGATGAAAGAAAATAGTGGTAATTCTCATGATCTAAAAACCTACAAAACCAGTATGTTTACATCGAATGTACATGATTTTTTTTGTGTGATATGCTCAATCTTGGGTTATGACTCTGATAAAATTGTTGATAGTATTATTTTAGGGTTTCTAAGAGAAATTTTCCCTCCTACCACATGAATGATGGCTATATTTTGAAATGCACAGTTTATTTCAGAGTCTATTCATGAACAACTTAAATATTTTCCTTTGAACGAGATTTATGTTTCTAGTTGTATTTGGTTTACTTGTTCCTTTTTCAGAGAAAGAATGACTTTCATAGTTTATACCTAGATATTGAAAATGAAGTTGGAGATATTGCCTCAATCATTCATTGGACCCCCTAGTCAAAATTAAACCTCAAAATGTGGGTTTTTCTATTTATGTAAATTCATTCATGTCTGTAGTTTATACTCTTTTTCTTGAACAAAGTCCCCCCAAAATTCTCCCAGAGATTAAAAAGTTGTTGCATGAATCTTCAGAGATTCAATTGGGAGATTGGTTCCTTTTCAAAGAACATACATATATAAGAATGTATGGTGCAAAGGTTAAAACTTTTAAACATCCAAGTTTCTTAACCATGATAATTTTTTCTTTAGAATTCATAAGGTAAAGTCTTAATGTTGATGAGGTTCATTTTATTCCCAGAAGAAAAAAGACTAACTTTGATTCGGATTATTTTTCGACACGAAATGAGAGCGGAGATATAATAAATACATGCACAAAGATATCACAAATATCCAATAATATAACAACCATAAACACAGAGATACATTAATACATGATTTCTATTAATGAAAGAAATGTACAGAGACTGTAAAAATACAAAGTGAAAGACTCGCTAGAATGGTGGAAGCTTATCTTTGAGAAGAGATGTGATCGCTGCTCGCATTCACAAGAGGATGATTATTACAATGAGGCTCCAAAGGAATTTTTAACATAAGTAAAATCCAAAACCCTAACCCTAACCCTAGAAGATGAAAATCCAAAAGGTTTGCGGGTCCTGATGGGGGTAGTTGATACGTCAACTTCCCGGGGGTGTGACTTTTGCATACGATATTCGTTTGGGGCACTTGATACATCATTAGAAATATCTATCCGAGGACTACAACCGCTGACAACGAATTTCAAGTCCGGAACAAACTTAGGATTGATCTTCGCTGGAGGTTTAATGCCCAAAAAACACTGTTTAGGGCCTCAAAACGGCTCTGGAAGTTTAGGACTCGAAAAATTACCAAAATTGCAAGAAAATTGTTTTAAGCCAGTTGGAAAAGGTGGGTGGCCACCGATATCCACCTGGATCAATCCTCCCTCCTTAGGAAGCAATGGTCTACATTGCATTGAGTGCCCTGGGGAGAGGGAAAATCGTTTGTTGAATCTGCATCTTGATGAGTTGCTTGCCTTGTTGGAGAAGTTGCATTGCTTAGCTTGTTGAAGGTTGTCACGAACATGTGGCTGGAAGGGTTGGACCTTTTTAAATAGTCTAGCTACATGATATGCATGTGTGTAGAAGGAATCTTTACACTTTGTTGCAATCTTGTCGACCTACTTCTGTTGGATAGAAGGTACTTGGGCCGAGGCTATAGTGGTTTCAATATCCTTCTATTCACCTTTTGAATAGACTGTGAAGAACATGAATTTTGTAGTATGAGATACTACCTTGCGACACTGTTTAGGTGGAACAATAGTCAAAACTACCTCTAGTATTCTGTAGAGATGACCCCCCAGAGAAACAATGACACTATGGGGTCGAGACTCATAAATAGCATGACGCTTCCACATATATGGTTGGCCCAAGAGAACATCACATACATCCAGTGGGGAAACATCACATAATACCTCATCCTTGAAGGGTTGGATGTCGTATGAAAATCAACACTGTTGGATGACACAAAGATCCCGTCCCTGGCGAAGCCACCCGATGTTGTATGGCTACAGGTGTGGTGTTTTCGACAATCCCAACTGTTTGACAACCTATGCTGAGATGAGGTTCTTTTGGCTTCCACTATCAACAATAAAATGGAGCGGGGTCCCCTTCACCCACATCCGTGAATGAAAAAGGCGCTCCCCCTCTTCAGGATCTGTTGGTTCTTCTAGTTAAATTGTTGTGGTCATGACAATAGCAATGGGGTCTGAGTCGATGATCTGTCTTTTACCAGTATTTTTAGAATCAAATTCTGAATCAGGGTTCGACTCCTTGTCTTTGATATCGGCCACCAATGACTGTTTTGAGCGACATTCATCGGTGTTGTGCCAGAGGATTTTGTGGAAATCACACCATTTTTCGGTGTCCTTCTTTGTCTTGTCGTGACCCTTCTTTTCCTATGGCTTGGACTGGTTTTCAGGAGACTGTTTTTTAAGGTCGTCTTTATCATACTTTGGTTGTTGCAGATTTGCAGACCCAAACTCATGTTTGTTCTGGTGCCTAAATTTCTGCTCGATTTTAACAACATATTGATAAGCAACACCGAGTGATGAGATGTCCATAAAATCCATTTCAGTTTGGATGTATTTGTGTAGAGCCCCATGGTATTTTAGA
The DNA here is from genome assembly GCA_009831015.1 of Picea engelmannii. Taxonomy (NCBI): domain Eukaryota; kingdom Viridiplantae; phylum Streptophyta; class Pinopsida; order Pinales; family Pinaceae; genus Picea; species Picea engelmannii. The sequence goes on along the minus strand of ML782554.1, from coordinate 543,000 downwards.
ACCAAATGTCGTTCAGAGTCTTTGATACCCAGCTTGGTGCGCAAGGTGTGGAAGATATTGGTGAACTCCGGAACTGCTTGGCCCCTCTATTGTTGCAATGTGTTCCATCTCATGTATTGGTCCTCAAAGTTTCCAACATGGTAATATTGTTCCTTTACCACATCCACAAAAAACTCCCAAGTGGGCTCGGCCCCATATATTCCAGACTCCTCTGTGGAACTTTGATCCTAGTAAGTTTCCCACCAATGTTTGACATGGGGGAGAGCTTTAAGGAGTGCGAAGGTGATATTTTCCCTGTTGGAAAAATTATGAACAAAGAAATAACCTTCTAGCAGATTTAACCATTTGTCTAGGGCATCCGCATCTTTTTGACCTTCAAATACGAGAATATCAAAATTAACATGTACCTTGAAAGGAGAGGTGCTTCCAAAGTGGTTGTATGATGAAGATTCACCTATTTCTATCGACATGCATTGAAGGAAGTGGGAAAAATTCTCCATCATTTCGTCCCTCTGTCACGTGAGAGCTTGCTCAAAAAACATATTGATAGGATCGTCTGCTTCGTCATTTTTATTTTCTTCTTCCATGGAGGGTTTCTTGGGCGTGCGAGATCGATTTTCTTCAAGAGAGACAAGATTGAGACCCAAATTTCTATACTTGGACCTCGTTGGGGACATGCATTGGAAAAATGATCAAGAGAAGCCTGCTCTGATACCACTGATCCAGATTATTTTTCGGAACGAAATGAGAGCAGAGATATAATAAAGAAATGCATAGAGATATCACGAATATCCAAGAATATAACAACCATAAAAACAAAGATACAGTGATACATGATTTCTATTAATGAAATAAATGTACAGAGATTGTAAAATTACAGAGTGAAAGACTCGCTAGAATAGTGGCAGCTTATCTATGAGAAGAGATGTGATGGATACTCGAATTCATAAGAAAATAATTATTACAATGAGGCTCCAAAGGCCTTTTTAACATAAGTAAAATCCAAAACCCTAACCCCAGAAGATGAAAATCGAAAAGGTTTGCAGGCCCTGATGGGGGTAGTTGATACATCAACTTTTTGGGGGTGTAATTTTTGCATACGATCTCCGTTTGGGGCGCTCGATACATCATTAGAAAGATCTATCTGAGGAATACAACTGCTGATAGCGTATAGCAAGTCTGAAATAGACTCATATTCACCAACTCATATTCGTTGGAGGGTTGATGCCCAAAAAACGTCGTTTACGGCCTCAAAATGGCTTCGGAAGTTCAGGACCTAAAAAACTACAAAAAATAGTAAATTACCAAAATTGCGAGAAAATTGTTTAGAGCTAGTTGGAAAAGGTGGGTGGCCACCGATATCCACCTGGATCAAACTTTAAGCCCAAAAGGGAGGTTGGACCTTTTATTGTGCATAGCAGGTGCTGGAAACAATGTTACAAGAATTAGGACTTGAACAAGGGACAACTTAGCAATATGACCCTTTAGGGGTTTTTATTAAGAGAAGGTTGGAGCTTGATATTTCAGCATATAAACATCAAAGCAAGCCTGATCTTGAACACATAAAAAATTTGGATACTTGGGAGGAAATACATAATCTTCTTTAGGGACAAACACATAAAAAGACTCAATCAACTCAAGAATCAAATTTTGACACACATCTACAACAAGAAAAGACATTGAAAAGGAGTCATAAATGGGAACTTCAAGATGATTTGGATACAAAAAAGGAAAATCAAGCAAAAAATCTAGAACTAAAGTGATAATAGATGATGGTTCAGAGGAAGAAGCTCAACCTAAGACAAGAACATTGGAAACGATTAAAAAAGAAGACATGTACTCAATAAACACTCTTCCATCAATATTCATGAAGCCACCAAGAAAAGGGTCTACAAATGTCAAGCCACAAAGTGTATTTTCCCAATATAATGATATGAAAAACAAGAGTGAACAAATTAAACAGCTTTGGAACCAAAATTTGAATAAGTTATTCCAATACAAGATTTTTATCTTGAATCGACTTTGAAAAAGGAAGGTTGAATTTGGAAATATTAGAATCATTTGATCCAAGCATTCAAGGACATAACAATTTAAGGCAACTAAATTTTCTCTAAATCTTGATGACATTCCCTTAACAGAAAAAATGGGTGTACATAATCAGACAGGGGAAATGGTCAATATAGATATTTTGAAGAGTACTCTTAGCTTACAAAGATTGCAGAAAATGAATAACCAGCTTAAACAACAGTTGAAGTAGGAGAAAACAAGCTCAAGAGTGAAGTAGATGGGAATAAATGATTTAGGGAAAAAGTTAATTAAAATAAGAGATGATGCTACAAATGAAGAACCTATCCAAAAGATGGTGAGTGACAAAGATAATGAGATTTCTATTTTGAAAAAGTGATTAAATTTGTCTGATGTGGATCATGTACAGACCCTAGAGCTTTTGGCCATTCAGAAATAAAAGGAAAAATTGACTGAAGTCGTAGCAAAGTTAAATGAAAAAAATTTCTCTCTACAACAACAAATACAAGTACTAAAACAAGGAATACCTTCATCACCTTCATATGACACATTTGCACATAATTCAGAGGAATTAGCTAGGGCATTGACTGATCTAGATGCTAAAGAGATTCAACTAGATGAAGAAAGAAGGGAAATTTCAACTTATGAAACTGAGATCAATCTTTTATAAGAAAATATTGGGAAAAAGGAAAGGCAGCTCAAAAAGATATAGGGATCAAAAGAAAAATTGTAGGAAGAGTATGATACATTAAAGAACAATCTTTCTGGAAAATCCTATTTAATGGGAGCACGGCATATAATTTGGGATAAAAGTATGGAACAAGTGAATAGGATGTGGAAATGCTTTATAATAATGGAGGAAGAGGCTAGCTTGGTCAAGAAGGTTGAAAAATACATTGTAAAGGTTGAACAAGAATTAGGAGACAAGCCTCAAGTTGCCAACAAAATAATCATAGTTCTTAACTCCAAGACAAAAGAAGAATTAAACCAAATTGGAGTTAAAGACAAAACAAGTACAATTATGGAATTTGAAAAAGTTCTTACTAAAAGGAACTTACTTCGACAAGTTCAAACTAAACTTGTTCACCTTCAAAGAAATGTGTAACGGTATAAAAATCATTATAAAAAGATGGTGGAAATGGGTTTACATGAATACTATGGTAAAAAAAAAAAATTTCTCTCTCTACCAGAATATCAATCATTATTGATCTTAGCAAGGGAAAATGTAAATAAATTCAAAGGAGTTACTGGGATATTAAAAGGTCAAACCATTTTTTTATCTTTTAGATGATGATTTCTTTTTATTATGGCATTTGAGAAATCTATTCCAAACTACTCCAACGTATGAAGCATGCACCAAGCTGGAAAAAGCTTATAGAAGAATGACATCATGATATCCTTCGAATCAAGAATGGGAGATGTTTGCACAACTCCAATGACTTGGCCAACAACATGGAGAAAAATCAGGGATTCCAAATCTATTCCTTAAGTTTTGGCATTTAGTTTGTCTATTTTTTGTAATTTTCACTTAAGACTAGGAAAATGTAACCAATTTGGTTACACACTTTATATCTATAAAAGAATAATTGAAGAATGGAAGCGGGACCTCTCGACCTTATATGTAATTGAATACTTTTCAAGAAGGATATCAAATTTCTGTAGAATTACATGATATTTTGTTTCTCATTTCCTTGAGTTATGTTCTTTCTATGTGTTGTTGCTCATGTTATCATAATTCTTCTTCTTCAAACTATTATGTTTAAGTTATGAATGGTTGCATTTTATTACTACTTCTACTACAATTTATCTATTGAACATTTAGTCAAGTATAAACTTTCCTCTATTACGCTGTAAGTAGAATAAGACCTATATATTCATGTGTTTATTATTCATTAATATGTTTCATAACTTAGATACATATTTCATATTCCTACTATTGAAATTAAAGTAAGATTTATCAAGATTAGATACCTTACTTTATATCTCAATTTTTCTTACTTGCATTCTTCTTTTCATCTCTTGATTATTTATAAAGACATAAATAAAGAGATACTGCCTCTGTATTTCACTCTTATTGAAAGGCTAAAAAGCAGTATCAAATTAAATTATCATTATATTAAGATGCCCGACATTGTTATGTAAGCCTAGAACAAATATCAGGAACAACACTACCTCTTAAGTATCTTTGATTGCATGAGGGCATGCAATGATTTGAGTGTGGGGGAGATGTTGGACCTCAGAAATAACACATTTTACGATGTCATTTAGTAATTTTTCATTCAGTTTACCCATTCATCATCATTCCCTTTATCACTCATATTCCTGCATTTGATCATTTATACCTTATATGAGTTTCAAGTGGCATACTTAAACTAAAGTGGTTGATTTTCCATGTTTTGATGATTAGTTAGGGAAGATATTGTTATTTCCTAACTTACTTGTGCAATTATGTAGTTGTTGGCAATTTTACAACTATTGGAAATTCTACAGTCGATTGACAATTCTGGTAGTCAAACTTTCCACGACATTTCTCATAAAATAATGAGGTATCTAAAAGATATAAAATATGGGTTTTGTGCAGAATAGGGTCAATTAAGCGACTCATGAAGAAAATTTGTAAAAAGTGCAAAACAAGGGGAGTATGTTTGAGATTTCCAAAGCTTGTCTAACTAGCCTACAATTTTGTAGCTAAGTGGTTTGACCAAGTGGCGAGCCATATCCATGAATTTGAGCACATGGATCTCAAGAGATATGTTGTAATTATCTTAATAAAACTATCTTAGATCAAATCAAAGATTTGGTGGTGAAAGATCCACATGTTTAGGATCTAGGATTTGTTAGTTGTAGATCGACTTGTTTAAGATTTGATCTCATCTATTTGTAACTCCTTTTCCTTTTGTGAAGGAGAAATTGTATGTATAAATATGAGAGGATATCATTCAACTTGGATAGTTCATAGTGGATAGTGAAGGAATTAGAGAGTTAGATAGTTAGAGAATTGAAGAGAAAGATCATTGTACTCATTTTGATGCTGGAATACAGAGCTTGTTGTTGCACATCAAGAATTCTCTACTGTAGCCCTTCTTGGAAGTATATGCCAAGAGAGGCAGGGCACCCTCTCTCTTGTATACATTGCCCAATAGTTTATTTTTGTTGTGTGACATTATTTTAGTAGCTACTCATTTCATTTCATGTTCATTCCTTTATGCTCTTTCATTTATGCAAGCATGGTTTCCCTACAGAGTTAGGCATTGAAGATTGAGTTTCTTTATTAATTTCAAAACCAATTGATGCTCTTGCTTGCCTACCAAAGGAATGTGGTTAATAGTTGAGATATAAGTCCATTGGCTTCTATTGAATTTTTTAGCCTTTCATTCAACTTTCTTAGCTTAGAGTTAGTTGCCTACTCCTGCATATATTTTGTCGACATCTCACAAGTCTACGGTCACCGGATTGATGAATTTAATGTAGAAAAGTTCGATCAATAGAACTAACTAGCAATCTTCCTCTTCATTCAATCAAGTGCACCTCAGAGTTTTGCAAGTCCTGTCCACCTGCCACAACTCACACTTGTTCATAGCGTAAGTATTAATTTCATGATCCAAACATATGTCTATCATAATGTGTGCATTGCTCAACTTAAAAAATTAAGAATATCAAATACATCCTACCAATCAAGTACTTTCCACATGTCATATATAGAAAATAATCAAAAACATGGTCGCTAAACTCTTTAGTCAGTCCTTGGATTAACGTCCTAATTCTTCTCAAAGCAGAGTTAAGAAAGGAGAGGCATTACAACCCCAACTATAATATGTGCAACATCAAAGATTTTGTCTAAACAAGGAGCTTCCCAAAATTCCTTCATTTGAAGAGATCAAATCCTTGTAAAGCTCAAAGAGATCAAATCCTTATATTCTCATTAGATGCTATTATTTCACTTCTATCTCCTAGAGAAGTCAGGGGGGCGGGGTTGGGATGCGATGTCTTCTTTATTCTATCATGTCATGTCTTGGAGTAGGGATGGGTTGTACGAGAAACATTAAACCACAAAATATTCTTTAACAATTGTTCCTGAATCATAGGACTAGCATACGAAATAGATTTGAGACTTCCCAACTCCATAACAAATTCCTTTTAAGTTTTTCAAACAAACACCTCAAATCTATGTTGCGATTCAACATCTATATCATTGACCTCTTGAGCTTCATTCAAATGAATGAAACCTTGAGAGTCTTTCTCATCTTCATCATACACTCGTTCTTCTTTACACACTCGACCTTCTTGGATTTGTTAGTAGAGATGGTGTTAATGTCTTGAGTAGACTTATTTGGAGTATTCTAATCCCCAAATTTCACCTCTGTTTGTTTAAAAGCAACATCCTCTTTACTTTTTGTTCATTCCTCCACTCATTTATGTTTCAACAT
>ML782554.1:517570-534771 GCA_009831015.1 Picea engelmannii | reverse complement strand
ACATCATTATTTGTCCATAATTCTATTCCCAATTCCGGTAATGTTAGCAGTGCCAATTTTATTGTTTTTGTGTTTGATTTGTGTTGCTTTTTCCAATATCAGTACTGGCATAGTGAAAAAAATTAGCTGGTGCTTCAGAGCTTCTTTTGGTTATGCTATCTCCGTATCTCCTATTTTTCTACTACTGCGTTATAGATCAGCAAGGACTGATTAAAATGCCACAACTGTTTGTGCTCTTCAAATCGCTGAATCAGGTCTACCTGGGACCATAACTAAGTCCTATCCTTCTCTCTGCACCTGGTAGTTAAGAAATTTGTGCTTTTACCAGGCCAACTTTACTGGGTGCTTGCTTTGTTACTGGTAGGGTTTGATTTACCTGGTCTGGAATGGGATTAGGCCCTGGGCGAGGTAATGCCCCTTGTCTTTGCTACCTATGCTTATGCTCCCGCCTTCTMTATTGGGTGAAGTGAARGGCCCGTTCAGKTAACTGAATTTGCATGGAGAACATGAACAGGATCTATGATCCTAAAATAATATTGTATTAATTTCTTTTCTAAGTATACAATCAATATTGATTTTATTATTTTTATATATTTTTTAAAATATAGCTGATGTTAATGCCTTAGGCTGATGTCAAGGTTTTAGGTTAAATGTTCTAGGTTTTTGTTTTTTTTGACATTTGCTTGAAATCAGACTAGAAATCGTTGGATTTGCTGATTTGAATGATTAATTCTGTATAATTCAAATGTCTCAAGGGTTTTATAACACATTGAATTTATTTCTACAACACACTGAATCCATTTCTGTATTAAGAAATATGATTTAAATAACAGAAAATTGTGATACAGGTTTATGTCACTCAATTCAGATAAAAAAAAGCAAAAATGTAAAACAGTTAGACAACCCAATATTAATTATGTTATATGGTCTATTTATATCATACTTAACTGTAGAGGACATATGGACACAAGTATTGAACCTTGGGAATGATAACACTAAATCCATTTCTGCATTGAAAAATATGATTTAAACAACATAAAATTGTGATGCAGATTTATGTCACCCAATTTGGATAAAAAAAAGCAAAAATGTAAAACAGTTAGACGACCCAATATTAATTATGTTATATGATCCATTTATATCATACTTAACAGTAGAGGACATATGGACACAAGTATTGAACCCTGGGAATGATAATACTAGGAGGAATATTTACTTCAACTAGGAAGGATTAAAAGAGACCTTGATGTTTTTGGCAATTATCTCACATATCTAATCTTGTTATCTTGTAAACTTTTCATTTTTCTTCTTACTTTAGATAAAAAAACTTCCACATTGTTCATCTTACTTTAGATAAAAAAAAACTTCCACATTGTTCATTAAATCAAAGGTTAAATTATGCATGTCATAAGTATATAAAGGAAATTTTTTTGGTAAGATTTATTTTTACATTGAAAAAAAACAACAAAGTTTATTCTTCTTTTCAAGGTGATAACTAAAAACATAAGCACAATAAATAAAAAGATTTCTGAGTTAACAATGCATTCCATCACCCACTAATCTACGTCTCCTGGGCCATACAAAATTAGATATAGTGCAAAAATATAACCTAAATTAAGTATCAATCCATTTTAATCTCATTTATTGAACACCAAAAAGGATCCTAAAGAGAACAAAACACAAACCTATCAATACTTAAAACATTAAAGTTTAAATAGATTTACGTTAATTTAATTAATTATTATATTTCATTATTTTTTATGTTTATTTTTATATGGCTAGATATATTTATACTATTTAATAATTTTTTAAGAAAGATATTTGAGATTTCAAATTTCTTTTAGTGATTAATTTCATTCTATAAAATTTATGGTTTTCTATATAATGATCCAACACGCTTAAGTGAGAATAAATAACTTAAGGATAAAAAAACATGATTATGAATATTGGAAGTGTCAATGTTTTTATATAATGATTGATCACGCTAGAAAGATAACATGAAGGATAAGAAACATGATTATGAGTATTGAAAATGTTAATGTTTTTATTAGACTAATATTGTTATATGAAATGAAAATGAAAATAAAAAACCTGAAAGCAATTCAAATAATTTCAACAATGATTAATGTAAAAGAGGAGAAGCATAATCATATAAGGAGGATTGGGGCAATTATCCACTATTTACTATAAGTGTGCTTACAAAATGCATAGATATATTATGCCATGGAAACAAAACAAAGTTATTATGATATTTGGGTGATATTCTTTCGGATTCATCACAACAATTTACAAAATATCACCAAAATACCATTGATCACAGAAGTCATAAAACTGAAATATTATTATGATATTATTACACAATTATGCATAATTCTTTTAACAAAAACAATCACTATTTGTAAATTTAAATAAAAGAGGGGGTCATGGCCATACTATCCATCCTTTTAATACAAACAAAAAGAGATGACAAAGTCCAACAAATTTCAAGAATATTCAAAAGATGTTGGTAGTTGCTTCATATTTGTCCTATTCTTATTATTCTAGTACTACTATTGACTATCTGGCTTTGATAAAGCCTTTCAAATTGGCCTAGCAAAATTGTAGACTTGAAATGCATCATAAAATTAGATATTTTTTTTACCGTGTCCAAAGTGGCGGTCTTCTTTGTTTCTAAAATTGATGATAGAATAGATGGATCTACTCTCTCGGCTTACTCAAAGTGTTGTTCCACAATGTTTTCTTCTTTAGCTATAGCTTGCTTTTGTCCAAAGGAACCAATACAGATCGTTGGTGAGGCATAATGCCTCAAATATGTGAACACAAAATTTTTCTCTAGCTCCAAATGACGAGCTCTCTCTTGCAATTCTTTTATTAGATCTTCTTTCTCTACCAACTTCTCCCTATTGCTCTCTTCCCCTCCTTTCATAAGGATTATTTTCCTCTTATGTTTTTCTAGTTGGGCCTTCATCCTAAGTATTTGTTTTCTTGTAGCTTTTAATTCCTTTTCATAATTGTACTTTTGGTCCCTTCTCCATGTCTCCATCCTCACCATCGCATATGCTACAATTTATTGACCGTCATCACAAAGGTGCTCACAATGTTTAATAGAGTCGCGAAGATGGTCCTTGTGATTTTCAATTTTGCTCGTTTCAGAGTATCTAATTTGAGTATTAGCCCAAAATTATTCTATCCTATTAGAATGAGGGAAACATGTATACCTATCCAAGATATCATAAAAACAATTGTTCTGGCATGAAAAACACATATAGGACCAACCCATGAGACAATAATCCTAGGCTAGCTTGAATTGCCTAGGAAAACAACTAACTAGGGTCCTTTTAGAATAAACTCCACAAGGAAATAAACCTTCAGTACCAAAGAAATGTTGGGTTTTGTGAACAAGAAGACTCAAAGTTAACTAACAAACTAATCAAGATTGAATATTAAGATTGAAATCCAGATTGTAGCTTATTCATGTATTCCCTAATCTTAAAGCCATGCTTCCAAGTTATCACAACATATTTCAAGGAACCTTGACTTGAAATGTTTCCAAATTTGACCTTTTCAACTAGAACCAAACCTTCCAACTGGAAAACACAAGAGAAGAATGGTAAATCCCAAAACTATCCTCCAAATCCATAACTAAAACTTCTACATGCCCATCAAAAGATCAAGAAAAAAACCACATGCTTTACACCATCCCATCTTGTTATGGCTAATAAATATTGCCTCCCACAAATGTCTATGAATAGCGTGACGAGCTGCCTTTATGGTCCTTTGCAAAGGCATGTTGTAATTGGAAAGCTACTTGCTAAAGATTGTTATTATGTTCATTTAATAAGAAGGGTGTATAAAAAAATTAGGGGAGATTACGAACTCCTTGCCCTAGCCCCCACACCCATTTTTACAAATACAACTAAGAGGTAAAGAACATGACTTATTGGCATTTGCATCTGTAGGTTGATTAGTCCCTCTCATGACATGAAGAAATTTAATTTCCTTTAGTCCTTCTAATAGTTTTTCAGTGTGACATAACAATCTATTAAGATAGGGGTCTTTAGGGAGAGTTTTAAAGACCAAATGATAAATGACTATGATTGAATCTCTAACCACTATAATCTTTTTGATGCCTTAATTCTTCATTATCCAGACTCCTATCCAAAGAGCTAAAGCCCTGGCTTGATTATTTGAGGCTTTTCCAATTCCCAAAGCATATGATGTTTCATGTTTTCTTTTAAGGCCAAAGATAACCCCCCAAACCTTACACCTACCACCCCTTACACAATGCACTACTTAGTAAACATCTTAATAGTAAGTTATAGTTGAACCATGCTTGCAAATATTTACAATTTCATAGAATTTTCTTAAGAAATATTAAATGTGACACTTAATGCAAGGCCTCAATCAAAAAATTATTCAACCATAAAACATCCCATCTCATAAAGCCAAAAGAAATACTTGCTTAATTATGTAACTCTAATGCTGATACAAAGAAGTTCTACAAAAGTGAGTAGTGACTTTGAGAGTTTTGAGGACAACCCTTTGTGCAAAAGCTATTAGAGAGGACGATGCCAAGTAAGTGAAACATTGCTAAGAGCCTAAGCACTGAGATATCATAGCAATGATGATAAGAGGTTATAATGATATGTATGATACATATTTATACAATATAGATTATCAACAACCTCTTGTTTATCTAAATTTTTTTCTTAATGTTCAACTTTAGGTATAATGCATGGGTTCATTATCATCTTTGGGTACAATTCATGGGTTCATTATCACCTTTGTGTACATTGCATGGGTCATTATCATCAATAGAATGGTGTGCATGTTAACACGATCCAATTTTCTTACTAATTTGGATATTTTTTGGCTTAGATATTAATCTTGAGTAGATTTTATTAAATTGTTAGATAATTGAGAATGGAAGAATGATAAATCTCCTCTTAATAAACATAAATATAAAACTTATTACCGTGATTAAAAAATTGATGACCAACTTTCTTTTTTTTTACAATTTTAAACCCAAGACTTCCAAATAAACTTCCAAAACCACATACCATTTTTATCAAAAATTTCACAATCTAGATTATTTTCAACTTACTCTTAGCATTGTGAATTCATGACTTTGTTAAATGCCTCTTTTACTTCACAACAAGAAACTAGAGATTTTCATCAACCACAAGAAAATCTTATCAATATAGAAACATCCCATCACACAAAAGAGAGTATGTGGTTGAAAATAGGAATAGATATAGAATATACTAGCATTGTGAATTCATAGATTTGTTAAGTACCTCTTCTACCTCACAACAAGAAACTAAGTATTTTCATCAACCACAAGACGATCATATCAATATGGAAACATCACCATCACACAAAAGAGAGTATGGGGTTGAAAATAGGAATAGATATAGAATGGATCATGTCAGGAAATATTTTTTTATGGTTGAATGGATAAGGCACCGATAGCTAGTAGGTCCCCTTCCCCTACTAGGTCTAAGAGGTTTTGAAATCCATATAAAGGAAAGGGACCTCATCAACATTTGCCTAATATAAAATATATAATGTCATGTCATGGAGGATATTTTGGGTTTGGAAATTCATATAAAGGAAAGGGAAATCTTTTTAATAAAATATCCTCATAAACATTTGTCAATATATAATGTCATAAATAACATTTGTCAATATATAATGTCATGGAGGATATTTTGGGCTTTGAAATCCATATAAAGGAAAGGGAAATTCTTTTAATAAAGTATCCTCATCAACATTTGCCTAAAATATATAATGTCATAGAGGATATTTTGATGGCCCCAACAAGTATGGTGGTATTAGATGCTCTCCCCTTAATACCTCGAAATATTTTTTTGAAGTCAATAAGATTCCTTCCCCTCCTATTTAACCTATACAAATAAGTTCCATCTCTCTTAAAGCCTTGCATGTTATTAACCTTGATCCATATACCCCTTTTATGTTTCCTTGAGAAATTATCAACTTATGGACATCACTTTTGCCATGGACATAGTAGTACGATGCAATGTTATGCCTGTTGAGGTAATCAATAATTTAATACGTAATCAATAAGTTAATACTTGAACATACTAGCCATTATAATGCATCATTAACCATGAACTCACATTCAATCAAACTTATATTAATAGGTATACCACTTTCTAAAATTTTCAATATTAATACTTATACCATGCTATAAAAAAAAATGACATGGTTATTGTAACAAAAAAAAAGTGGAAGATCAATACCACATTATTTGGATCATGGGATTTAATATGGATATATCCAAAATGGAATGCAGAGCTAGGCGTATTTTCTTTTATCCTAAACGATGAATATATTTATAGATTTGATTTTTCCAACCAGAGTAATGTGAAAAAATATGAGATGTTGGTTCAAGGTTTATAGAAAGATTTCAAAATTGGGATCAAACATATAAATGTAGGTGGGGATTTTGGTCAATCAAATCAAAGAGAAGTACTCAATTCAATCCCCACTTTATAAAGTACATATGAATAGTTGGCTTGAATATATTGAATGGTTCATATCATTTAATATTCATTCATTTATAGAGATGAAAAATATTTTAGTTGGTTCATATTTAACACATGACTTCGTTACATTTATTGACCAAATCAAGGTTTAAATTCTTTATTGACCTATCATTTTAGACAACACAAAATGTTAGTAGGTTTTTAATTTCGATAAACAACTTTGTAGGTTCCTTTTAAATACCAAGAAATTTAATAGCTAAGTTGTACCCGAGGAATTTGAAGGAGTTGATGATGACCTAATTCAATTGAAAAGTACAAACAAGTCCCCGCCCCCAAGTTGTGAGTTATAGAACCAATGTTTAACATTGACAACATTTTAGTTCTACACCTATAATTGAATAAAAATATAACATAAAAGTGTAAGATGTCATCCCATAAATGTGGGACATAATGGTGAACCTATATTGGTTTATGTGGGATAACAAAGATATTTTTAGGAGTTAAATAAATTTAAAGAAATTGTCATGGAGTTTGAAGATGAATTTGTTGATTCAAATGACGACTTGAAAATTTTCAACCGTAAGGAAGTTATTACGCATATGATACCATTTATATATGGATTTAATCCATTTAGAAAATTATAGTATAAACATTTTACAAATTGGTTCTTTTTCGACCACTCAAAATAATGGGAAGGGAAATCAACATTTTTTTACCTAAAATTTAACAAAAATCATTTTAGATTGGTGGATTGCAAATAACAATCAATAACATTGCAAAATTAAATTGTAGTAAAGTATTAGAGGGTGTTATGTACTTGATCAAACCCTGATCAAACCCTTTCAACTCGTACAATACCTTATCATAGAAAGGAAACAAATCAAAATCGGTAATACTTCAAAGTTTTTTATATTACAATTTTTATCAATTTCGTCTAAGGACGAATTTACATTGTGCTAACTTGAGGCCTTCAAAAGTAGCAACGCATATTTAAATGGATGATATACTATATCACCGCACATTTAAAGGGATGATATATTATATCACCATAAGCATATTGTATATTATATCACCATAAGCATACAATATGCATTGTCAAAGTAAACCTTCTATGAGAGAAATTACTAACTTTTTAAAAATATTTGTCTTAATGTTATTTGTAGAAGTATCACAATTATAATGAATGTGTTTGGTGTTATTTATGAGTAGATCACTTTAATGAAGATGGAAGAAGCTTAAGCCATTAACTCTCCAATGAAGATGTCTATGACTATCTAGCTTGTCTTTTCATTGTTCTTCTTGATCAATGCATTGATTTTAATGATGATACAATGCAAAATGATTTAGTTTTATAACACCCCTCCCAATGTTAACGATTCAATTTAAACACGTACATACAATTCAAATGAATTCAATTTATGATTCAAGAATGAAATTAGCCAACCTTCACAAAATGTGAAAGGTTGTGAAGTTGTGTCCAATTGTAAAAATAGATTTTGTTTAAATGTATTTAAAATTTCTTCACTATAGATATTAATTGGTCAATGTTGGGAACTTTATTATAACCTTACTAATGTAACCAATATCTCTCATTACTTGTAATTAAAAAATGTATATATTTATTTATAGTTCTTTTTCCATGTCTTTAAGATACTATATACCATACAAGTATATCGAATTTGATAGCAATCTAGGATTACTTTACTAGAATTTATAAAATTACAATTATTTATCTAAAAAAACATCATGATCAATTCATCTCTTTTAAACAAGTAAAGTTTTATACTCAACCCATTTCTCTAATTGAAAAATCTATTAATAATTTATATTTGAAATATGTGTGTGTGTGTGAGAGAGAGAGAGATAGAGAGAGAGAACTATCAACTAGGAGCAATTAGGGATCATAGATCTCGTATCCAATAATTATTGTAGGAGTTATGATGATTTCAAAACTTGGATTGATAGTACAAAGGAAAACTTTCTCATGTAATAATTGATATGCTAAATATTAATAGTGCATTGATGTTTTTTCATTTCATTCCAATGCATTTGGTTCAAGATTGTGAATTTCGATTTGATTCCACGGTGTGTGTGTGTGTGTAAAGCTCCAATGTGCATCTAACAAGCGATGAAAATGGAGATTACACTTCCAGTTTATACCAAGGTTTACAATTTTTTTCCACAAAAAAGAAAAGAAAAGAAAAACTTTATATTCATAAGGGGTGAACATACATGTTACATGTCTCGAAAAAGAGGCGAGACGAATTGGTGCATAGATGCACACTACAACTTTACCAATCTTTCAAAAAATCTACCGGCTATATCCTATCTAGAAATAAACTTACTTATGATAACATCTTATGGTTTCAGAAATAAAACAAAGAAGATACATCCATATTATTGTTCTTCCAAAGAAGCTTTCACTCTCTTCATTAAACCATCAAAACCTAAAATTAGAATTGGAACTCCATTGCTTTTGTATCCTCATTATCTATAAACTCATAGAATCCCAGAGCTCCCACGGGAAGAGACAAATCCTCCTTGGAAAACACATCTGCTTTAACATTAAATTCTCTATAAATATGATAGAACGAAATCCAATCAAAGGATTGGAGTGCACTCTTGATATCTCAAAATAAAGGCTCAAGCATTACATTGGACACAAAAGCCTTTTTCCTAGCCTAACTAATTACCAGCTTGGATTCCTCCATAATCTGCAAAATTTTAACTCTTTTTTTAGAAGAAACCTCTAATAAGGTTAAAAAAGCAATGAATTATGCTTTGTTGTTGGTACCCCTCCCCAGAGCATAGTGAACTTGCAAATAATGGTTTTGCTTCAAATAAATAACAAATCCGACCCCACAGACTGGGGGATGACCTTGGAACGCTCTATCAAAGAATCCCCAAGGGATCCCAAAGTCCAAATCAGGCATGGAATGCATCCTTGGATCTTTAATTTTAAGATTTATCATAAATTCTTTGGACACTGTTAGAATGATATCAATATTTACTTCCAGAGGGGTTTCTTTGTCGCTGAATATACTTGAGTTCCAGGCCCACCATATGCTATACCATAAAGCTAGGCATTCCTTCATATCATTTAACTTCCTTATCAACCAACCAATCCTTCAACAATATGGTTTTATTCCTAGAAGATGATGGCTTGATCTCCTTCTAGACGATATTGAATACTTGATTTGCATACACACATTCAATAAAAATGTGAGTGGAGGATTCCTCACGGTTCGTGCATAAAACACATTTTCTTGGGCCCACCCATCCTCTTTTGTGCCCGACTTCCCAGGTTAAAATTTTATTATTTAAGGCCAACCACAACGTAATCATATTCTTCAAAGGAACATGTAGTTTCCACAGTGGGCCCCACCACCACTTTTTATCACATGCGAATCGAGTTTCCATACTGGCCTTATAACCCATCTTGGCCATGAAATCACCACTTTTAGAATTGTTATACCAACATAACTTGTCCAACTTTTTATTTTGTAATATAGTGTAGTTAGAAACCAAAATACCAACATATTGATCACATTAAATTCTGCCTCCACATCTACCAAACCCGATGAGAGCGTAGACCTCCAACCAGACCTACCTCTATCCTGAGGCATCTATGCATGTGCTCCTGCTAAGGAATACATGTTTTCATAATGGAGGGATTGAAGGAGAGGGGATGACAGACAAAAATCATTACCAACACCCATCCATGGGTCTTTGCCAATCTGAATTGATCTACCATCACCTATTTTCCATATGGTCCATTTCCCCACCAAAGGGAAGGAAGATACCAAGGCCTTCCATACTATTGACCCCTTGGATGATTTTTGAGTCAGTCTAAACCAATCCTCCACTAAAATACCATCAAGATACTTTTATTTGAAAATTATGCCCCATAAGGAGACGTTATTAGAGAACTGCCATAGACTTCTAGCAACGAGAGCCTGCACAAAATTAAATATATTCTTAAGACCCTAGCCCCCAAGCTCCTTGGGGAAAGATAACTTATTCCATTTAACCAATGGAATGCTTGCATTTCATTGAGACTTGGACCATAAAAATCGAAAGATAACTTTTCTAATTTTAGAGAGAATACCTTTTGGAACAACTATTATTAATGTCCAATAAACTGGGATACTTTCAATGAATGATTTTAATAAAAATCATTTTTCCACCTCTTGAAAACATACAATTTACCCATACTAAAACATGAAGCTAAATCTTTTTAACAAGCCATAGCCAGAAAACAAACTTATAGTTGTTAGGTTTTAAAAAAAACCCAAATATTTGAAGTTGTTCTCCAAATCCTTTACATGAAAGGGAAGGATTCTTGATTACTTGCATTTCAAGATCCAATATAGAGTAATGATAGAGACTTTATTTGTCAATATTTACAACCATATTGATGGCTCTGTAGTAGATATTAATAACACCTTTTAAGGCCGATATATCCCTTTTTGAACCCTATGCAAAACATAGAACATCATCTACGAAGAGGAGATGAATTCTTAATAAGGTACTTTTAGGCCTTTGATCACCCCCTCCTTTCTGGCCTCCATCATAATCTTGCTAATGGATTCCTATATAATGAGAAAGAGAAAGGGATATAACAAAAAACCTTGTCTCATCCCACAAGACACTCTAAAAAAACTTGAAGGGCCCCCATTGATAAGCACCACAAATGAAGGGAAAGAGGGGCAGAGTGGTAGAGAGAGGGAGGGGGAGAAAGGGGGAGGGGGAGAAAGGGGGAGGGGGAGAGAGGGAGACAGGGGCAGAGGGGTAGAGAGAGGGAGGGTGTAAAGTACCTGACCCCTCAACCTGTCACCCCGGGGAGCGCCACTGCGGAATTTCACTTTAATTTTGTCCTTCTGTTCGGGTACCATTTTGTGGCAACCCAGGAACATACATACACATATATATAACATGCATTTCTAATGAATTTTAAAAAAATAACATAGAATTACTGCTACCATACAGACTCCTGTGGAATTGACAGTAATTCATACATGCAACTGAAACACATGATAGCATTGCAAAAATCACATACATGCACAACATACCTAATCAAGCATAGAGATGATACTTATCTTTTACTGAAGAAAAACCACCAACTGCATGCAGACCTTCCACGAACCTCCCAACCTTAGACCACGCTGCTCATCACGCTCAGCAGTGGGTAGCCCCCGAGCTGGGACTAAGGTCCACCCAGGGAAAGGGAATCCTATACTAGGCTGAGGTTAAAGGAGACGACATAGTGGAATTGGAAGGATTCTCTCCAAGAGCCTTCTTAGGCCCACTACTCTCAGACTCTCATTCCCCACATGCATGTTCCGCCCTGGGAATATGCACCTTCATTGTTCCACAGTCCATCGGTTTCTCCACTTCCCCTTTCAGGGTCTCGACAATAGGCCAGATCAGGAATTCTCAGAGCTTCGTAGCTGGTGCTAGACTCTCTCTAGGAGAAAATCACTTCCCAACAAACTATCTCACCTGGAGAGAGTTTCTCACAGGCTTGGTAAACTGCCTCTTCAACCACGGGCCTGACAACCCACTTCTTCAACCAACTTCAAATCAGTTCTAGCAAGGTGAGGACAATAGCAAGGCTCAAAATAGCTTAGGGAATGGAAACAACCACAATTCAGTAAGGCACAACATGTCTCTGGAAAGTACAGATATGTTGGGCTTCACAAGAAAACACATGTCAGCTTCACGGGTTACTAGTTTCCAAGTGCTTGAAAGATGTCGAGGTCCACGACGGAGGCCCAAAAAGTTAGGTGAAGGATGGGAGAATGGGGAGTGAACCCCCCCAATGAGATGACTTTCCAGCTTTAACTGCATGTGCCTAGGTCGACACCTCTCTTCCTGGAGCTGCATGCACTCCATTTAGCATTCATTCCCTTTCCCAGGAACTTAGGATAATTGGGTTTATTTTTCCCCACTTTAATATTTTCATTTTTCATGAATATATTATAATATTCCCTTGGGTTAATCCCTTTAGCTTAGCCCATCTTTCCTAGCCTCTCAGTCCCATCCCTTTCCCTACCTGGTGAAGCTTCGTCCCCCATCACTCTTTCTTCGTGGTCGGTCTACACGCAACGATGTATAATTTTTTTATTAATGATCTGCATAATTACATATACAAAAATCAAGCTTATTGGCCTTAGCATCAAGGATCTTCGGCCTATAACACATAAGCCTACCAACTTATCAACACTCGGATCACCAGCCTAAAAACATTAATACATTTCATACGGGCTCGACCTGGGGTATTACAATCCCCTCCCCTTATTTTTTCACTGTCCTCGGTGCAACTCATTTACATAGTATCAATAAGATTTTCAAAATCTTCAAAAAGATGTGGGTACTCTGCCCACATAGCATCCTCATGCTCCCATGTCGCATCCTCAGGACCATACCAAGTCCACTGGACCTTTACAAGCCCTATGGATCGATTATGGAGTTGCTTCCTCTTCCTGTCCAATATGCGTGCCGGATGCACTTGCACAACGCCTTCTTGCTCCACCTGAATCACATTCCAATCAATCACATGATTAGGATCAGGTACATACTTCTTGAGCAATGAAACATGAAATACATTATGAACAGTCATGGATACATGAAATGCAAGCATATATGCAACTAGTCCAATCCTTTCTAGGATTTCAAATGGCCCATAATATCTGGCTAGCAACTTGGAACAGTTTCCCAGCTTCAGAGAACTTATGTTGGTTTTTACTTTCAAGAAAACATGATCACCCACTTTAAACTCCTTGTGGTTTCTATTCTTATCAGCATAAATTTTCTTCCTGTCTTGGGAAGCCTTCAAATTCTACTTAATCTTCCGCATTTTCTCTTCCATTTCCTTGAGAAACTCTGGCCCAACCACTGCCCTATCAACTGGGTTATCCCAACTTACTGGGGTGTTGCACTTTCTTCCATAAAGTGCTTCAAATGGGCTCATCTTCAGTGATGCTTGATACCCATTGTTGTAAAAAAATTCTACCAAGTGTAGATAATCCTCCCATTTAGATGGTTTGTCCATCACATACATCCTTAGTATGTCCTCTATCACCTGGTTCACCCTTTCTGTTTTCCCATCAGACTCTGGGTGATAGGCTGTGTTGAAGTTCAGATTTGTTCTGAATCCTTTGAATAACCCTTTCCAGAACTTTGAGGTGAATTTCGGGTCTCAGTGAAACACAATTGTCTTGGGAATTCCATGCAATTGTGCTACTTCCTTCATATATATATTTGCAACATTAGTTGCCTTGTGAGTATTTTTCAGTGGAATAAAATGGGCAGGTTTCGTAAGCTTATCCATCACCACCATGATGGAATCATGCTGCTTGTCGGTTATGGGAAATCCTATGATGAAATCCATTGTCACCACTTCCCACTTCCACTCAGGAATGGGTAATGGCTGTAGCAACCCAGCTGGGTGGCTATGCTCAACCTTGACCCTTGACATTCTAAGAATTTAGCTATGTACTCTGCAATTTCCTTCTTCATGCCTGGCCGAAAGTAATGGCTCTTGACTGCTACCACTGTTTTCTGATATCCATGGTGCCCAACATAAGGCACATTATGCATTTCTTTCAAGATCATAATTCTCAATTCCTAGGAATTAGGTACATAAATTATGTTTTTGTACAAGAGTGTCCCATCAGCTTCCAATTTATAATGTTCCACTTTCTGTAGCATCTTACCTTGTTGTAGCTTTGTCACCAATTCCATGTACTGCAAATATGCATTTGCAGATTCTGAACATTTTCCTTTAATATCAATTTGATACATGCTAATGGTCGTAGCATGTAGTTCATGCACTCTTCTGTTGAGTGGATCAACCACTTTGTTCTCCTTTCCTTTGCTATGCTTGATATCAAAGTCATACTCACAAAGGAATTCCAACCATCTACTTTGCCTAGCATTCAAGGTTGGCTGATCAAAGAAATACTTCAGACCGTTATGGTCTGTCCTCGGTTCAAAACTCCTTCCCATGAGGTATTGCCTCCATTTCTTCAGGGCATGCACTATGGCTACCAACTCCAAATCATGAGTTGCATAGTTCTTTTCATGATCCTTCATCTTTTTGGATTCATAACATACCAAAAACCCATTCCGACTGAGGACTCCCCCAGTCCTTCTTTGCATGCATTTGTACACACTACAAAATCTTCATTCGGATCTGCAATCCTCAGTATTGGAGCACTGGTTAACATTTGCTTCAATTCCTAGAAGTTCTTTTCACATTCTTCTGTACATTGAAATTTCACCCCTTTTCTTTGTAATGAAGTGATTGGGTGAGTAATTTTTGAAAACCCTGCAATGAATCTCCTGTAATAGCCAACTAGACCCATAAAGGATTTGACTTATGTCACATTCTAGGTGCCGACCATCCTTTAATGGCCCCTATCTTCTCAAGGTCCACTGCTATCCCTTCCTCTGAAATGATATGTCCCAAATAATGGATCTGTTTTTGATAAAATGAACACTTGATCAATTTGGCATACATTTGGTTCTCTCTTAGCACCTGCAACACCATCCTCAAATGATGTTCATGCTCTTCCTCCGACTTGGAATACTCCAGGATGTCATCCAAAAAGACTATGAAAAACTTGTCTAGATATTTTCTGAATACACCATTCATTAGGCACATGAAAACAGAGGGTGCATTTGATAACCCAAATGGCACCACTGTGAATTCATAATGACCATACCTTGTTCTGAAGGCGGTCTTGTTGATGTATTCATCCTTTATCCTTACCTGATGGTACCCTGACCTGAGATCTATTTTTGAAAATATCTTGGCATCCTTCAACTGATCAAAGAGATCACGATCCTTGGAAAATGATACTTATTCTTTATAGTAACTTTATTCAACTATTTGAAATCGATGCACAATCTCAATGTCCCATCTTTCTTCTTCATGAACAAAACTAGGGCACCCCAAGGTGACACACTTGGGTGTATATACCCTTTCTTCAGAAGTTATTCAACCTACATTTGCAACTCCTTCAGCTCTGGTGTACTCATTATGTAAGGAGTTTTTGACATTGGAGCTTCTCCAGGCATTAAATTTATAGAGAAATCAATATCTCTCTTTGGGAGTAGTCTTGGTACGTCCTTGAACACATCTTCAAAATCTTCCAAGGCTCCATGATCTTCCAAATTTGGCACCTTGTCCTTAGATGTTTCCTCCATATGGGTTGCAAATAATTGACAGCGCTTCCCGTAGCACTTTTTCAGCTGCATTGCTAAGATTTCTCTGATAGTCACTACCCTTGGGATTCCTTGTACTTTCCTTGGGTTTCCTTCCTCATCCAGGGAATTGAATGCCTTGTTACGACATTCTAAGATGGCATGGTGTTGGTCCAACCAATCCATCTCAATTAAACAGTCCAATAAAGTGGGATATTGATATCTCCACAATAAAGTTTTAAAGGTTTTACACAACTGGTTTATTGGAGATTTTTTTTTTTTTTTTTTTTAAACACAGTAAGTTTATTAGAGACTTCCAAAAATAATGGTAGGAAAACCATGTATGAAGCTGGAATGGAAACTTTTCCCTATAGATGGGTATATAATGAACGGTGAGGCATAGCCAGAATAGATTCCCACTATCTTCTTTACTTTCTGTGGATAACTATGGAAATCGTATAACTTGTCTCTTGCAATCATTATTTCACTGGTCTCTTGCAATCATTATCTCAGCTCTTGCAATATGTAGATTGGAATAAAAAACACAGCTTTGACCTGAAGTTCTTGCCTGAAGTGCAAAATTCCATAGTTGGGCCTTCAGCGAACAATGCATAAGTTTGATATGAGATGCTCTAGCGCTTTCTTGTAATCAATTAATTGATTTTAATAATTTCTATGAGGCTGAACAGCTTAAGGGATTAATAGAATAATGATCTTAATTTATCTTCACATTTTTTTTCATATTTGATTTTTTGTTGTGAATTTTGATTAGAAAACTAGTAATTTGATTGATCTTATCTTTGTTAAATAGCTAAATAGCTGGTGCATATTGTCCACCTTTAAGCTGTTTTTATAATGATTGGAGATATCCTTGTAAACTGCACATTCCACAAAGTGTCACTATACCTCCACCATATCCTTATTGGAACATATGCAAGTTCTCTCTTCCCAAACTTCCTTTGTACCCTCCACCTACCAGTCTCACATCTAAAGTGATGTGGACCCATCCTCAACTATGCAACAAACAATCTTGCTTTTCCTTTAATAACTGGGCTTAAACATATTTTCTCACTATGGTTACAATTTGGGTTAAACTCATTGAATTGTTTATATAAAACTGGCCTTTTTAGGATTCAACTGGAGCATGGAGCGTTTTGAGGAAGAAGGCAAAATTGTCAACCCAGCGTGGGTTAAAAGCGGAGGTTGATAGATTGAAAGGCTAGCAGAGATTTAGAAATATTTGCAGTGGCAGCTGTGGAGAGAGATTGACGTGGAGGCATGGTCGCCGTTGGTCATGGGCAGGTGACTGTCCCCAGTGAATCTGAGCGACTGTGGGCCGGTGACTGTCGCCTGCTTTGAGCGACTGGAACATCTCACCAAACACTCACATTTCAGGAAGCCTGAGTTCTACTATTGGTGGCCATCAAAATCTGAGGCAGTTGATACTGCAATGCTATTTCCGAGGTCCGTTTCCCCAAGGAT